>JAQRGC012310890.1:0-17960 GCA_028659135.1 Plantago lanceolata | reverse complement strand
TCTCTCTCTCTAAGAAAACAAAAACTGGATGAACTAATCACCTTCAAGCTTGTTACATGCTGCTCTATATTCAGTAACAACCACTAGTAAAGTGAAAGTGATGAAGTAGTTGTAGTATTAAATTCCAATTATTATCAATATAAAGAAAAAGAGTTCATTCACTTTTCCATTTGAATCTTGATCCAGTGTCATTAACCAACATTATTCCATCAATTCATCATCATCATCATCATCAATGGCTTTTTTACTAATTCTTCTCTCTTTACAACTAAGCTAATCCCACATTATCACGTGCCACTGCCATTTACATTCTCCAATCTCACTTGCTATATATACACTGTACTCTTTCCACATGTTTCCTAGTATTAGTACTAGTCTTGATCATTGAGGAGCACTAGTAGTAACATGGAAGTATCCTCAGAAACAAAGTCATGGACAGATGAGCTTGCTAGCTTGGTGGAGGATACCGGTGTACGATTTCAGAATGCCGGCGACTCCGTCACAGCCTCTGTCACAGAGATAGCTGCAGAACCAGAGAAGGAGACTCTCAAAGAGCAACTTAACGGTTTCGCTGAGGCGTGGGCCGAAATGCTGGTGGAATTTGGGAGAGCCTGCAGGGATGTTGTCCACCAGAATATACTCACAGAGGATTCTTACATTGTTAAGAAATCGAGACGACCTATTGCTGAGGTTTCCGACAAAATCAGGTTGCTCAATGAGTCGGTTTTGCCGGAGGATCGCGATCCCCTGCACGTCTGGCCCGTGGTTTTCTTCGTCTTTATCCTTGCTCTCTCTGGTAAGTTTTCTTACTAGTAAGATTCTGTTTATGGTGTTAGTTAGTTCAATTTATTGATCAACATTAGTATACATTTCTTGATCAATATTAGTGATGTAGTCCTTATGAAATTTTGCAGTTCTGAATGTAGATAGTAGTGAACATGGTAGTTCCGTTCCGTTGGTGAAGAAAGTGGCTATGCATCCTGCTATTGCTGAAAGAATATTGCTTCCAGATGGTAGATACATAGCATATCAAGATAAAGGAGTTCCACCTGATAAAGCTAGATTCACCGTAATCGTTCCACATGGTTTCCTATCTTCTCGCCTTGCTGGTAATCACAGCTACTAAAGTTATTTGATAAAGAACAAAAAGCAGTAGTATAATACAGTTTATCAACTTTAATATTGACAGGTATACCTGGAATCAAACTGTCATTGCTGGAACAGTTTGGTGTTCGGCTTATTAGTTACGATCTTCCTGGATTTGGAGAGAGTGATCCTCATCCCAACAGGAATCTGAACACATCAGCTCTGGATATGTCACATCTGGCAGATTCTGTGGGTGTAAGGGGCAAATTTTGGGTGTTCGGATATTCGAGTGGCTCGTTGCACGCTTGGGCTGCTCTGAAATATATTCCAGATAAAGTTGCAGGTATACACTACTACTATATCTTATAAGATGGGGTAACTAGTAGTTTATCTATAAAGGTTCCACGCATGTTGTTATACATTCTCTGATGCATCAACGATGCTCTCTTGTAGGTGCGGCGATGTTTTCTCCATTGATCAATCCATATGAGATGAGCATGACTAAAGAAGAGATGTCTAGGACTTGGGAGAACTGGAACAGAAGGAAGAAACTGTTGTACTATCTGGCTCGACGGTTTCCAAAGCTCCTTGGTTACTTCTACCATCGAACATTTCTCTCAGGGAACCATGGTCCTATAGATAAATGGCTATCTTTGTCGCTGGGAAAGAAGGTAAGTTCGAATACTCCTTGCAGGTTGCAACGTGCTCTGGGTAGTGGATACAGATTGAGCAACAACCGATATTTATTTCAGTTGAGCATCTATATATGTAACTTGAAACATTTCCCCTGTATTTATCCAGGACAGAACACTTGTTGACAGTTTGGCTTTTAAAGAAATCTGGCACCGAGATGTTGAAGAGTCAGTTCGTCAAGGTAGCATAAAACCTTTTGTAGAGGAAGCTATCCTGCAAGTATCGAACTGGGGATTCAGTGTTGCGGACCTGCGTCCTGAGAGGAAGTGTATGAGAAAAGGCATGTTCCCTTGGCTGCCATTCATGTATGGTCAGCCTGAATGTGAATTAAGTGGATTTCTTGGCAAAATTCACATCTGGCAGGTAGATCCACAATCTTTATATCTTAGCGAAAAAATTGAAATTGAAAACGAAAGATCGTCTCTCTGATATTTTCGTCATTCACAGGGAATGGATGATCTGGTGGTTCCCCCATCGATGACTGATTACACTGCTCGAGTTCTTTCCTCTGCCTCTGTGCATAAACTCCCAGAAGAGGGTCACTTTTCCTATCTGTTCCTCTGCGATGAATGTCACAGGAAGATATTCTTGACCATCTTCGGTAACCCACAGGGTCCACTGGATTCCATAGATAAGGCTCTAACAAGGGATGGCGAAGAAGAGACATCAGCTTAGACGCAATTTGCCACCGGAGAAGAGCTGCTATTCTAGTATAATGTATATAGAGTAACACTGATGCTTTAGCTTTTAGATCTCAATGGAGCAGTGAAGTTGACTGTAAGTTGTCTACTATGTGGTCTGCTGGTGACATTTTGCTCTTCAGTGCTGACATTAGATGTATGAAACAGAAAGAACAAGCAAAAGAGACACATAAATGCTTTCATGAATTATGCTTTCATTAATTATGACATCAACTAAGAAATAGTTGACATATTATTGTTGGAAATGGTATTACACTATTACCTAAAACACCCCCACTGCTAATAATCAATTTAAAACACCAACCATTACAAAACTGTATATCTGCATATGCAATTCTATTGTAGTTTGGCAAGTTACAATATTGGGAAAGAATAGGCAATGAGAAGACCAACAGATACCTTCACATTATAGGGTTCAGCTAAAATTTCTCTATTTACGATTGTCTGCAATACTTCGTCGTTCCTTAGAAAAATGGAGATCCCACAATAGAATTTTGGAGCAGCCTTGTCCTGGGATTCCTTGCAATCTTGTTTCAAGAACCTCTTCCTTGACAAACTTTAGTGCATCCTGCATAATGATTTACGACATATGAATATGTGGAACACGCATAACTGGTGTCCAAATGACCAACCGTGAACTGGACTATTTGTACAGTAACATACCTGAGGTATGTCTTGAACGGCTGAGGCTCGGCCCCATCTTTCTGGATCCCAAAGAATTGAGCTGTTGAATGCAAAACTAGATATGTGAATAGTTTCTGATCCTGCATCGGTTAAATTGTCCCTATTCTGCAAATGCCACCCCTTTACTTCCGAGGAATCACAAACTGGTCCTTCAATCATCACATTGTTCCTGTTAGCATATAGTTTTGCAACTGGCCATGCTCCAAATGACCTGACAGAAGAATATCAGGTTTCAGACTTGAACTTACATAAACAAGCACGCAAACAAGAATAACTTAAAAACATATAATTATCTGTGAATAATCAAATCATGTGGATATATATTTAATAATTTACATAAATTTACTTGCATATTGTTGTTTTCTCATCAGGGAATCATTCAAGATTCAAGTGACTAAAAGAGTAGTAGTCAATAAGATTCCACCTAACTGAGCTTTTAAATATTTCCAACCAACAAACCAGCAAAAATAGCTCTTAATTAATTTATTCCTTGTAAAAGAAGTCACTTAACAATAATGTTCACAGTATCATTATAACAAGAACCTGAACTAACAAACAAGTTCAAGATAAGCATATTCATAAATCATAATGAGATTCAAGAATACTTACTCAATTGCTCTGATTTCTTCAAAGAAACTGAGATCATAAGCATTCGAGAGCCCTGCAAAATGGACTATTCCACTTAGCCTGTGGAACTCAATGTGATTAAGAGCTATGTTTCTCTGATAATCCATTTCAGAGTCCGGATCAGTGATATTCTCCTTGAACACAAGATGCCTATACATGAGGCCTGTTTTCCTAAGAATCCTCGGAACAAGAGAATTCTTGGAGTGCTTCTCCACAACTACCCACAACAATGGATGAGCTACTAGTTTCAATGTGTTAGCTAGTCTCCTGAGTAACGCCCCTGTAGGCTTGTTTTCCTTACTGGTTGGTGTGACGACAATAATAAGTCTTCTCGGATTCACTTCTTCAATCTCCCTCCTGTTTTCTTCTGATAGCATCGCCTTTCTTGCACTGTGATGTTCTGCAGGTGGTTTACTTTCATCTGCCAAACTTCTGTTGGAAATTTGTGCTTCGTGTTGATGAAAAACTACAAGGGGCTGACTCGTAGAATCTGAAATTGCAACTTGAGTGGAGAATATTGAGGGCTTACTGGTTGGTGCAAAGCCTGAAAAGAATCCCATTACAAAACAGAACAAGAATTGCACTACGGCTTTCTTCTGCAAGGTGAACTTCTTCTTCGATCTTTCTAGTGATCCCATTATCAACAGTATCTGGATGATGTTGAGTGTTGATAGAGCTAGATTTCGGATTATTGGAAGGTAACTGGGATATGGAGAGTGGAGATCCGAAGTTCCTAACTTAGTATATGTTTCTAAAAGATAGCAAATCCCAACTGAGAATTAATAACTCAGCTTAGGTGAACCAAAAAACACAAAAAGGTTTCTGATAGGAGCTGTTCATTTTTTAGGCTTTGCTTGACAAAGACATAACTTCAAATATAAGAAATAGAAACAGAGCAACAGAAGATGCTTTCTGCACCAAATGGTTGTTGAGATGTAAACACATCCCACCTAAAATGTGAAAAACAAAAGCAAAAATATGCAAAATATTGTTTATGAGTTGTAAGGTAGAAACTATTGGTTCAAATGTTATGCATTGACACAGAAGGTGTTTCCAATGTCAACAAGAAGGTAACAACCATATAATATTACTGCATTTGTACCACCTTAGAAAATAATTGAAATTTTAAATGACATGTGTTTAAACACGAGAACAGAAGTTGAGAAACACCTATTTAAGTTCAACTAACATGAAAAAGAAAATTCAATCAACAGACTTCCAGAAAATATGTCACTATTGGCAAAGTGGCACAACATTAATTTTTCAAGCATCAAAGACGTGGATCTAAATGTTACCAAATTCTTAATTCCCTATGTGTAAGTAGCCGTTCTGGTGAATTTTAGAAGCTTATGCACTGAGGAGGTAAATTCAAGCCAGTCTGTGATTATCAACATATCAATGCACAACTTGCTGAACGGGGATGCAAGATTCTAAATTTCTAATCAATGATAGACAAACTTGTGTGTGCATTTGCATCAACCATACAAATAGTAGTACTGAACACGAACCCAAAGACACAGATGCATAAACACAAACAGATCAATCATTTGCTCGTGTGAACAGGCATTACAACCTAGGAACAAAAACTGATGTAAGATCAGGTACTCTGTAACACTGAACATGGCAAAACAATTTCAAAGATTTTACATTTTCACAATATCAGACGCTAGAGGGATACCACAAAATCACGCCAAAATTCAACCACATTAGGAGAGGTATACTAGCACTAGCAGAAACCAAGAAAGAAGTATTAAAAGTTTCTGAATTTACCACGATCTTCCACCGAGCCCTTCTGATACCACAAAATTACGCCAAAATTCAACCACATTAGGAGAGGTATACTAGCACTAGCAGAAACCAAGAAAGAAATATTAAAAGTTTCTGAATTTACCACGATCTTCCACCAAGCCCTTCTGAGTACCGCCCCCTTTAGCTTACTTTTACAACAACAGGTACCCAAGACGAAACACTGTTGACCCACAATGATTAATTAAACTTTCCTAGTTTCCTTATTGAATCAGAGTACAGTTACAGCTATGAAAATTTTCAAGTGCCATCAACGGCGTGATGTATTTGATGAAAAATATGAAATCACTTGCACATTCATCGACATAATGAACTAGAAGTTCGAACAAAAAATAAAAAACAGAGGATGTAGTGAGCATGTACTCATTTACAGTTGAGAATGTGAATTCAAATACCTGCAGTACTTCAATATTTTCTAATAGGTGTTATTGAAGGGAAAGAATGTGATTAAATATCACCATACCAACATTAACACTGCCATAAACGAACTGAGTGTTGATACTTGATTCGAAAGAAAATCAATATAACAGTATAACAGTGCACATGAAGGTAAGATTCCAATGGCAAAAGAGAAACCTCTGTAAAAGCATTTGCAATTCATAATGAGGAATAATTTTCGGTACAAAACACAAACCCAAATGACATAGACGCATAAAACCAAAGGTACACAGGCATTACACAACCAAACTATCCCAAAATATGCACATTGATGTACATCAGGCGGTTCTGTAACATTGAACATGCCGAGACAAATAAATGGTAATTAGTTGTTTATAGTTCAATATGAGATGCCAGAGGGATTACCACAAAATTATCACAACTACGTCCTTCAGGAGTTTCAGTATTTAAACCAAGTAATAAGCCTTCAGAACTGCTACTTTTACCTGCCTACATAGGTGGTAACTTGTTCATGGCCCAATCCGGTAACTTCTTAGCCCATATTGCTTCACCAGTCTCCTTGTGCTTGAAATCAGGTGCTTTAGGGTTTGTCTTCCGCGATCTATTATCCCACCATTTGCTAGGATCCTCCAGCAAGCTCATCCAAGAATCTTCAATTTTAGCTTCCTTTTTACCTGCCCCAGCAATGTCCTTAACAACAGACCCCAAAATTTCAAGTTCAGTTAATACACCAGGTGAAGCATCAGTAAGCCACAATGCCATGCCAGTTTCCTTGTGCTTAAAATCGGGTGCTCTCGGGTTTCTCTTCTTCGATCTATTATCCCACCATTTGCTAGGATCCTCCAGCAAGCTCCTCCAAGAATCTTCACTTTTAGCTTCCTTTTTACCTCCCCCTGTAAAAACCTTACCAACAGACCCCAACATTTCAAGTTCAGTTAATACACTAGGTGGAGCATCATTAAGCCACAATGCCACGCCAGTTTCCTTGTGCTTAAAATCGGGTGCTTTCGGGTTTGTCTTCCTCGATCTATTATCCCACCATTTGCTAGGATCTTCCAGGAAGCTCCTCCAAGATTCTTCACTTTTAGCTTCCTTTTTACCTCCCCATGTAACATCCTTACCAACAGGGCCCAAATTTTCCAGTTCGGTTATTACCCCAGGTGGAGCATCCTGAATCCACAATGCCTCACCACTCTCCTTGTGCTTAAAATCAGGTGCTCTAGGGTTCGTCTTGTGCAATCTATTATCACACCACTTGCTAGGATCATCCACCAAACTTCTCCAAGAACCTGCCCCTTTAGCTCCCTTTTCCCCTCCAACTGGATGATCCTTAACATCCGTAACATCGAACTTCAACTTTTCAAATCCAGGTAACATCCAAGTCGGAATAGTTTCAACCCACAACTCCTCACCAGTACCCTTATGCTTAAAATCTGGGTGCATCGCATCAACCAAGTCATTCAATTTGTGACCACGAAAATCGTACCACCAGAATGGATTCCTCACAAGATCCCTCCACAAATCCAGTGTAGCCTTTTCTTTAGGCTTCCACATTTCCTCCGGGACCGTCATCTCAACAGCCTCCCCAGAGGAAATCTTCACAGTACTATGAAATGCATCTTTCCAATCCTCCTCATCATTAGTCACACACTCAACCTCCTCATCTAAGACCTCAATCGAACTCCTAATCTCATTTCCACTAAACCCTTCCACAAAGTTGATATTCTCAGCAACCACATGAAATTTTACAACACTAGCATTCTTAAACACCCTCAATGGATCAAAGCTCAGTCGTCCGGACACGAAAACACAATCTCTCTCCTTCACGTGACAAGACACAACATGAGCCAGATCACCCTCAAACACAACAGGAATCATCAAAGGGATTCTCCCATTTCCAATTTCTTGACGAATCACAGTTGCAGCAAAGGGTTTCCCATCATCCCCACACTCGAACTGAACCGGCTCCTTCACATGACCTATCAAATTCACATAGTTGGCAACTTTCACCTGGTACGGGATCCCTCTGGGCTTAGGCCAAACAATATTCTGAGAAAACCCAGTTGGTTCCGAAAGCTTCTGGTTGCTGGGCATGGTTGATTGCCGGGTTTCTTGGCTTGCTGCTTTACATTCCCCATTTTCGTTACGAGTTTCCGTCTCATCAGCTCTACATTCTGGAGTTACTACTTTCTCCTCAGAGTAATTCTTGACATCCTCATTGTTGTTAGCCTTGGGACTAGCTAAGTCCTGTTCCTTGACTCTCCGAGACGAACCAGTTGACTGGGAGGGTTTCTTGGTTCTTGGCTTGGCTGCTGCTTTGGTAGCGTAGCAATGGGAGTGTTGAGTGGCTGGGGTAGTAGTGAAAGGGAGAAGGGAAAATGTTGGTTTTGAGTGAGAATGGAGAATGTGATTGATCGATAGCTTAGCTCTAGCTAGTAAATTCATGGCGATTGTGAAAATATGGAGGTTTGAGTAAATTGATTTGAAGATGGAAGCAAGAGTTAGGGTTTATCGAGGGTTTTAAAGGGGAAATGAAATGAGCTTTCTGTGAATGTTTCCAATTTCAAATGACGATTCGATTCTCATATTTGCTTGTATTTCAGTATTTGTACCTAAGTATCTCGGTTCACCTTAATTTCAGTTCAGTTCGGTTCGAATTTATACTTTAGTTCAGTTCATTTAGTTTAGTTTAATTCAGAAACACTCATTTTTTTTTCGTATGAATTTGAAAATGCATTAGAAGCCCGGAAAGTATTTACAAGATACAAGGGGAATACCCCAGGAGAAAGCTCAAGAAAAATCCTATACATGTATGTATGGAATCACTGCCTTGCTCAAAAATCTGAGGAAAATAGCTGCTCTAGAACAAATCTATGACAGCAAATTAAGCCTCACACAGAAGGGCAATCACTGTGCTAATCAAGGAAACACTCACTCTACAAGTAATCAAAGCAAATCTTGTTTAGACAAATCCTTGAAGGCAACAGTCAGGCTGCACCACTTCAATTCCAGCTCCAGGACACATGCCTGTGACTGTACTCCACAGTACACACACCTGGCTCTTCTGTGCTGATTCTCCAGCATTTCACCGGATTAAGAAACAAGGGCTTCCTCAGTGATCCCACAGCTCTTTCCAGGGGGAGAAGATGGAGAACAAGAAGAAAGCAAGTACCTTGGATTCAACCGTCAGAAGAAACGATGGAACACCAGCAAGAGAAAAGAATCTGAGCAGTACCTGCAACACAGTCCATACCAAACCCAGGCCTAAACCAAGATCAGTAGCACCTAATAGCAGAACAAATCAACTAATCCTGTCCAGTCTATCAAGCACACTCCTAACAAATCTATTTACTTTGTTCTTTAACTTCAACCTCAATCTAATACTCAAATCTCTAGCTATATTTCTACAGGTCACATTTATAGGAGTAGTGTTCTTATTAAAGATAACATCATTTCTCCAGTACCAAATACCTGCAATTGCAGTGCCAAAAACTGCTGCTCTGACTTTGAAAGGTAAGGTTTGCTGTCTAGTTGAAGCACTAAACATCTCCCTCCAGCCTGCCAAATCAAGATCATAGTGATGTAGACCCACAGTACGCAGTAATCTGTTGAGCACCTGAGAAGCAACTTCACACTGGCAAAACAAATGGTCAGCTGTCTCCACTTCCTTGTGACAAAGCTCACAAGTAGCATCATTGATCAAACCAAATTTCAACAACCTGGCCTTAGTAGCTAACCTATCATTAGTCACTAACCAATGTATGAAGCAAACCTTAGGCTGAGAAAGCCCATTCCAAACTTGTAAATGCCAATTCACCACTGGATACTGTACATGAATATCTGCATAAAACTGATTGATCAAAGTCGAATAAGTAGTTTGCAAAAGAGAGGAACTAGTACCACCAGTGTATAGCTGCTGAATCTTATCCCTTAACCCCAGGATCTTCTTCCACCAGGGAGAGTCAGAAGACTTAGCAGCAACCGTCCAGATGCAGCAATCTTTCAACTTATAATGCCTAACCCAACTCCTCCAAACAGTACTTTTCAGTTCCAGATCACCTATTTTGACTACTTCAGCCATAAGAATGGCTTTGTTCCAACTCAGGACTTCTTTCACTTGTAAACCACCTCTTTCATAGTCTTGACAAACCCTATCCCAAGCCACTAGATTTTTTCTTCCAACATCAGACCCAGACCACAAGTAAGCCCTACAGATTTTCTCAATTTTCTGTACTACACCAACAGGCAGCGGAAACACATGGCACCAAAAACCTGTTATGCTTCTTAAGACAGCTTTAAGCAATTGTAGCCTACCTCCATAACTCAAGCTCTTTGACATCCAGCTTTGAATCTTAGCAGTCATCTTCTTAATCAAGGGATCATACTCATTAATCCTCAAATTCCTAGGACTAAGGGGAATACCTAAGTATCTTACAGGGAAACTCCCCTCTTTAAAGCCCCAGATCCCTCTCAGTGCAATCTGCTCCTCATTCCTTACTCCTGCCAGAAACATTGTGCTCTTTGAAGTATTCATCACCAGTCCAGACATGCTAGAGAATTTTTCCATTACATTATGTAAGACCTGCAAAGAAGGTTTATCACCCCTACAAAATAGAAGTAAGTCATCTGCAAAACACAAATGAGTTAGTTCAATATGAGCACATTTAGGGTGATACTTGAAGCCCTCGCCTCCAGCAGCCGCCTTCTTTAACAACCTGGACAAATATTCAATACATAAAACAAAGAGATAGGGAGACATAGGGTCTCCTTGTCTCAAACCTTGCTGCCCTTGCATATTACCTTCAAGCACTCCATTGATATTAAAAGAAAATTTGGAAGTAGTCACACAAGTCATGATTAAGTGAATGAACCAACTATCAAAACCCAAACCACTCAGGACAACCTTCAAAAAGTCCCAATTTATGGTGTCATATGCTTTTCTCAAGTCAATATTGAGCATACAGCGAGGAGAAATATTGGACCTACCATAGCCCCTAATCAATTCTTGAGCTAAAAACACATTTTGGAACAAATCCCTCCCAGACACAAACGCATTTTGACAAGAATTAACAATAGCAGGGAGAATAATTCTAAGTCTGTTGGCAAGCACTTTAGTGAGAATTTTATAAATCACATTGCAACAAGCAATAGGACGAAAATCTGAGATAGAAGACGCATTATGTACCTTTGGCAGTAAGCTCACTGCAGTAGTATTTATCTGTCTCAGAATTTTTCCAGATTGCTGAAACTCCTTCACAGCATCACAGATTAGCCTGCCAGTCACTGACCAACTCTTTTTAAAGAAACATGCATTGTAACCGTCAGGGCCCGGGCTTTTCAAGTCACTCATTGAGAATAAAGCCATCTTAACCTCCTCATCAGAAATTTGCTTTCTCAACTCCTGGTTCATATCAGAAGTGACCTTTTCCCCTAGATCAAACACATCCATTTCTACCTCAGCAACAGTCCCTCTTGTGCCAAACAGATCCTCATAAAACTTAAGTATGTGTGGAACCACTTTTGCCCTAGAAGTCAAGTGGTGCCCATCCTTGTCAATCAAAGCACTAATGTTATTTTGTTTCCTTCTTGCTTTCACTGCTGCATAAAAAACCCTACTGCTACAATCCCCCTCCTCTATCCATTCAGCTTTAGCTCTTTGAGCCAACTCCAAACTGTACAATTTCTGTTTGTCTACAAATTTCTCTTTAGCACTCTTTTCCTCCTCCCGCCAGAAGGAAGAACCAGGATTTTCCAAGCTCTTTTGTTGAACACTCATTAACTTGGCCTTAAGCTCTTGTACTTGGTTCTGCAGATCTCTATATTTTGTAGTATTCAGATTTCTGAACTCTTTTTTCAGCTCTTTCAATTTCGAAACCAGTTGGAACATAGCACAACCATAAATCTGCCGATCCCAAACTTTCTTCACAATACTCAGAAAATCCACATCTCTAGCCCAAATGTTCTTAAATTTGAAAGGAATGCTACGTTTGACACCTTCCTTAAAAATTTTCGTCACACTAGAAGCATGATCAGACACACCCGGAGACAAGAACTCCACAGTAGACTCTTTATTCTCAAGATACCACCATTTATTGACCAACACCCTGTCTAACTTACAAAAAGTATGACTGTTGCTCCAGGTATACAAAGGGCCAGTAAAACGATGATCACTCAGATCTGTACTCTCCAAAAACTCCTGCAGCTCAGAACTAACAACTATAGGAGTATCCAGATCATGCCACTTCTCAGACTTATCCAAGACCGTGTTGAGATCCCCAGCCACCATCCAAGATGAATTCATACCCTTTGCAATGGTCCCCAGCTCCTGCCAGAGACACACCCTTTCCTCAACAGAATTAAGGGCATACACAAAAGTTATACAGCAACTCCACTTCAAATCCTTGGACACCACCTTACAGTGGATGAACTGCTCATGATTCTGCAGCACTGTCAGACTGACATACTCTTCCTTCCAGAGGATCAAGATCCTACAATTTTTGCTCAACTGAAAATTATTCACACAATTCCAATCCATCCTAATCTTTTTTTCAACTTTTCCCAGCATATCTTTTCTCAATCTAGTTTCAAGTACAGCCCCTATACTACAATTATTACACCTAAGAAAATCAAAAAGAGCACTTTGCTTGAGAGGATCATTCAGACCTCTCAAGTTCCAGATACCAACATTTAAACCACTATCCATTGGGATATTGATTTTTCCTGCCTCTGCCCACCCCTGGAGCTGCCTCTCTCTGTTCATGCTGCGTATTCTGTTGATTATTCTTTTGCTTCCCATTTCTCCTTCTTCTATCTTCCACAATCCAATCAGAATTATCATTCTCCTTATCCCTATTTGCTGCCTTACTCTGCAATCTCTCAGATTGTCTAATTTCCTGGTTTCTAGTACTAACCACCCTAGAATCCATATTGCTTTCTATCTGCAAAGCAGTTTGCCCCACAAATCCTGGACTACTTCTCACTTCAACAGTTCCTACAGTAGTGATTACTGGTTGGAATACAGTGCTAGTACTACACTCCCCATGGTTATGCATCCCAGTCTGTTGTCTGCATCTCTGCATCTCAGACTCAGTATCCCCATTAACAGAAGTAACATGACTGCTCCTCTGCATCTCAGGCTCATTAGCCCCACTTGTAGTAGTAACCTGATGCCCAGAAATACCAGTAGAGATATTACCAGTGTTCACACCCTGCACATTACCCACTGCTCCCCTGTCATTTACCCCTACAGTCTCCCCATCTCTCCTTTGCACCCAAGCTGTCCTATCACCCCTACAATTCCTAGCAATATGTCCAAACTTGTAGCATTTGAAACATTGATGGGGCCTTTGCTCATATATTACCTTCTGTTCATAGCACTTTCCATCAGGTCCATACAATTTGACACTCTCCAAAAGCTGTACCCCCGATTGGAGTTCAACATAGACACGAGCATAAGCTAGTCTTTCCATGCTTGCAGTTAGCTTATCAATGTAAACTGGTTTGCCTATAGCACTGGCAATCTTTCCAATAGCCTCAGGGGACCAAAATTGTAAGTCAAGGCCTGGAAGCTGAATCCAAACGGGGAAATCCTGCAGTGTTGATACATCCAGTTTCAGTCCTGGTTCCCAGCGTTTCAGCAC
This sequence comes from Plantago lanceolata, assembly GCA_028659135.1. Lineage (NCBI taxonomy): Eukaryota > Viridiplantae > Streptophyta > Magnoliopsida > Lamiales > Plantaginaceae > Plantago > Plantago lanceolata. Next base: position 4,324 of record JAQRGC012310890.1, on the reverse strand, counting down.
CAGAGGGAACTCTCCCTTAATCATCCATGGTCCCTCCCCATACACCTTAAGCATACTCTCCTCTGATTCGAAGCGAAACAGAAACACTTTCCGGTCAACCACATGAATTTTGGGCTGCTCGCTCCATCTACTAGCCACATAGCGCTGCATCGCCTCAAATGGCAGTTGCAAGCCAACAATCGCTCCTATCAACGTAAACTTCCAAAAATCCACATTAGGCCTCACTTCCTCCGCCGTGAAACGCAGCTCCTCACGATTCTCCGGCCTCGTAAACCTGACTGACACTCCATTTTCTGCCCGTCTATTCCCCGCAAAAAGTGAACTGTATCTCCTAGTATTGCCCTCCACCGGCACTCCAATATCACCCATGGCCGGAGCTTGACCTCCAGGCGGAACCCTAGGTCCATGCCTATGATTCGCCCCCTCCGCCACCGGAACCCTAACTTCCTGCTCCAAATTATCAGCATCCCCAAACTCATCCTCAAACTCCTCAGGTTCATCCAATTCCTCCTCCGCAACCGGCGACAATTCCTCCTCAACCGACGCAAGCTCCGCAAACTTATTCCCAATCTGATCTCTCCTCTTCGTCATCCTCACGAACGCGAAGGAAAACCCTAGAAAAGCTCGAAAAAAACTCACACAGAAGATGTTTGTCTAGAGAGCGTTTTCAGAAACACTCATTTTAATTGAACAGAGCCTAAATCTAGTACACAAACCTCCCCAATGTTCCGTAAGTTGAGTACTTTATGATTCTTTACTGTTAAATTTTTTGACATAAGAACCTAACGGATCACTTGTTTATGTACATTATATAGAGGAGGTTTGTCTAAAAAAAACCCAAAAAACAGAAGAAGAACCCAACACAAACTACTCTGTACCATCTAGCTTAAGTCCCTCCGATTCCGGCCTCATCCCCATCATCAACATGTCATAACTCATAAACCACGAGTCTGATTTCAGTTTTTCAGATCAAGGAGAGTGGGCCCAAGAGACTCCGCCTTGACAAAGACAACGAGTCTTACGGTTACATACCAAACATGTTCCGAATGGACCGAATCCATCAAAATGCGATGCTTTTGCCACACCCACACAGGGCAGCTTTGGTACCGTTAACTAAGTATCTCCAGTTATGGACTAACATACACAGGTTCATCAAATATCAGAGTGCAAAATCAAAAATGCTACATTTACTCTGCAAGAATTACAATTTTACACAAGCCCACCCTGCCACATCGAAAGAGGATCACCAGATTCAACTTATAGATCACCAATGGCTATGGAAGCTAAAATACTACTACTAACACTCTAAGTCAGTAACATATCTGTCAATCACCTCCGGCCCGGACAGTCCTTACAGCATCTGATCCTTCCTTGCCATTGAGCTCAAGATTTCAATTTATTTCCCTGTCCATTTCTCCAAACTTGAAAATTCAGGAAATTGGTCTCAAATTAATAAACATGCTGTTTGCTGCCATCTGAGTAGGTATTATTGATGCCTGATTCCGCTGGATTCAATTCAACATTCTAATTCCATTTTCGAATCAGTGCAAGTTCGGTTACAAAATGAAGTAGATGTTCGAGAAAAAAAAAAGATGGAAGGAGTGATGATCATGTACTCATTTACAGTTGAAAATGTGAATTCAAAGACCTGCATAGGTGTGATTGAAGGGAAATAATCTGATTAGGTATCCCCCTAGCAACATTCACACTTTCATAATAGAACCAAGTGTTACACTTGAATAGAAGTTAGAACGATAATAAATAGAACAGCATAACAGTGCACAGAAAGGTAAGATTCCCATGGCGAAAGACAAACTTCTGTAAATGCATTTGCAATTCGTAATAAGGAATAATTTTCAGTACAAAACGCATAAAAACAGATTAATCAATACCATATACTCACGTCAAAAGGCATTACACAACCAACCTCGCCAAAATATGCACATTGATGTACATCAGTCATCAGGCAGTTCTATGATATTGAAAATGGCAAGACAAAGAAAAAGCAATTAGTTGTTTAGAGTTTAATATGAGGCGCTAGAGAATTACCGCAAAATTATCACACAAACATCCTTCAGTATTATACCAAGTTAAGACTTCAGAACTGCTACTTTTCCCAGCCTACATAGGTGGTAACTTGGCCAGAGCCCATTCCGGTAAGTTGTTCGCCCATATTACTTCACCGGTCTCCTTGTGCTTAAAATCAGGTGCTTTCGGATTTGTCTTCCCCGATCTATTATCCCACCATTTGCTAGGATTCTCCAGCAAGCTCTTCCAAGAATCTTCACTTTTAGCTTCCTTTTTACCTCCCCCTGCAATAACCTCACCAACAGACCCCAAAATTTCAAGTTCAGTTAATACCCTAGGTGGAGCATCATTAAGCCACAATGCCACGCCAGTTTCCTTGTGCTTAAAATCGGGTGCTTTCGGGTTTATCTTCTTCGATCTATTATCCCACCATTTGCTAGGATCTTCCAGCAAGCTATTCCAAGAATCTTCACTTTTAGATTCCTTCTTACCTCCCCCTGTAACATCCTTACCAACAGACCCCAAATTTTCAAGTTCAGTTAATACCCCAGGTGGAGCATCATTAAGCCACAATGCCTCACCACTCTCCTTGTGCTTAAAATCAGGTGCTTTCGGGTTTATCTTCCTCGTTCTATTATCCCACCACTTGCTAGGATCATCCACCAAACTCCTCCAAGAATCTACCCCTTTAGCTCCCTTTTTCCCTCCAACCGGAACCTCCTTAACATCCGTATCATCGAACTTCAACTTTTCCAATCCAGGTAACACCCAACTCGGTACTTTGTTAACCCACAACCCCTCCCCACTACCCTTCTGCTTAAAATCAGGATGCTTCTCCTTAACCAAGCCATTCAATTTGTGACCACGATAATCGTACCATTGGAGTGGATTCCTCACAAGATCCCTCCACAAAGCCAATGTAGCCTTATCTTTAGACTTTCGCGTTTTCTCGGGGACCATCATCTCAACAGCATCCCCAGACGATATCTTCACAGTACTAGTAAATGCATCTTTCCAATCCTCATCATTAGGCACATTCACACACTCAACCTCCTTATCTAAGACCTTAACTGAACTATGACTCTCCTTTCCATCAAACCCTTCAACAAAACTGATATTCTCAGCAACCACATGAAATTTTCCAACACTCGCAGTCTTAAACACCCTCAATGGATCAAAGCTCAGTCTCCCAGAGACAAAAACATAATTCCCCTCCTTCACATGACAAGACACAACATGAGCAAGATCACCCTCAAACACAACAGGAATCGTCAAAGGGTTTCTCCCATTTCCAAATTCTTGACGAATCACAGCTGCAGCAAAGTGTTTCCCATCGTCCCCACAATCGAACTGGACCGGCTCCTTCACGTGACCTATTAAATTCACGTAGTTCGCAACTTTGGCCTGGTACGGGATCTCTCGAGGCTTAGGCCACGCGATAGACTGCTGTTTGTTGGGATTCTGAGAAAACCCAATTGGTTCGGAAAGCTTCTGGGTTCTGGGCTTGGTCGATTGCTGGGTTGCGGCTTTGGTGGCGAAGCCATTGCAGTTTCGAACGGCTGCAGTGGTGAAGGTGGGTTTTACAGGTGAAGGGATAATGAGATGCCTTGATAGCTTTGCTCTGGCTAGTAAACTCATGGCTGACTGTTGGTGTGGAAATGGAAGTTTGAAGAGCCGGGCAAGGGTTTTAGGGCTTTATCGAGGGTTTTGGTTGAGGGGAAGAGGAAATGGCGATTGTTACAGGAATTTTCAAAGTTGCTAAAATTTAAAAAGTCAAATAAATTCATTAATGTTATGTGGAAAAATTAATACAGTAAATGTATCCATCATGAATAGTACTGTATAGTAACCGCCGCATAGTAAATTATAATCGTTAATATAACTATTAATGCATAGTATTGTATAGTGTTGCATAGTATTCTCTCCATTTTTTTAAATGATGTTTAAAGTTTTATCACACATATTAAGATTAAGTTTGAATTGTATTATTTTATTTAGTCAAACTAATATCATGCATAGTTTTGTGTAAAGGGAGAATATTGTATTGTTGAACACAATGATTACATAGAAAAGTTTAATGTTATATACTTAAACAACCTTAAACATCATCTATTTGTGAAAGATACTAATAAGCCAAAACATCATTTATTAAAAAATGGAGAGAGTAGCAATCTACGCCTATAAATAGGCGCCCCCTGTATTCGATTATATTCATTTAGAAATCATAGCAATCTCTCTCCTTATAATAATCCTCCTACCTTATCTCTCTAAATCAACCTTAAATCTTAAATTATCT
>JAQRGC012310678.1:0-10020 GCA_028659135.1 Plantago lanceolata | reverse complement strand
ATTTTAGACGATAAAAAATATCGAAAATCATGTTCAGGAGTTACGTCCCAAACAAGTGGGGTGATTAGCTTTCTATAAAGGTTGACATTTGACACATGTGTAATTTCAATCCAATACAATTATACCCTCCCAAATTGATTATGAGGACCTTATGCTATACAGAGTCCTTAAAGGTCAAACCCAAAAGTACTCCATCTTTTCCCAAATTAAACACCTGTTGACTCAAATCATCACACAGAATCATTTGTTAATCATAATCACTTCTCTTTAATCTCCTAATCACATAAATTAATTACACCCCCAAATCTTAAACCTAATTCACTCCCCCCCTCACCAGAATCCTTAACAAGAACAACTAATATAACAGACCTAATACACTTAAAAATAGTGATTAATGTTTAATGATTAATCTCACCATTAACACATGCTCCTAATCTCCTATTTACAGTAAAACCAATTTCTCCATTCCCATTCCTTTATTCATTTCTCTGATCTCTCTCCCATTCTCAACCAACATATTTCATCTCCATCCTCTCTCTATAAATACCCAGTCCCATTCTGCACCTGTTCCATTTCCTCCACTCTCCAATTCGGATCCAAACCACCGCAAAAACCATGGGTCTCAAGGCGCTCTTCAACCGGAAGAAGAAAAAAGGCGCATCCGATTTGCAATCCATCGTCTCATCCGCCCGGCAGCAGCCTCCTCCGATCCAGTCCCGATCGCCGTCAACCGATTCCCGAGCGCAGATCGAGGAGGAGCTGGAGCAGGTGTTCAAAAAATTCGATGTGAACGGCGACGGTAAGATCTCTGCGTCCGAATTGGGCTCGATCATGAGGAGTCTAGGGCAGCCGGCCTCCGAGGAGGAGCTAGGGATCATGATCCGTGAGGTGGATGCTGACGGCGACGGCTTCATTGATTTGAAGGAGTTTATTGAGCTGAACACAAAGGACATCGATTACGATGAGGTGTTGGAGAATCTGAAAGAGGCGTTCCAGGTTTTCGACATCGATAAGAACGGGTCGATTTCGGCGGAGGAGCTGCTGGATGTGCTGAAGAGCCTCGGGGAGGAGTGTACCTTGGCCGAGTGCCGGAAGATGATCAGCGGCGTGGACTCGGATGGGAATGGGATGATTAGCTTTGATGAGTTCAAGGTTATGATGATGTCCGGGTCGAGATTCGAGACGGCTGCTGCTGATGATCAAAATCAACCAAACAAGGGGGTTTGATTGGATTGATTGGATGAATTGTTGATTGATTAATCAGATCAATGGGATGATGGTGATTTGTGGGATGATAATCATGGTGAAGATGATGATGAGGTGTTGTCTGTTTATCTTTTTCTTTGCATTCTCAGGATTAAAAAATGTGTTGAGAATTCATGGTTTTATGATCTTTTTTTATCTCATCATCTGGTGATGGAGACAATGCTATTGGGAGGTTATATGGAGTAGTTCTTAGTTTTATATTATTATTAGTATAAATTTGTGATGAACCTTGATCTGTGAGAATCAATGTGATGCAATGGGAATTTTACTGCCTCATATTCTGTGTTCTGAATTATTTTTTAGCGCGAAATAACGGTATTTTAGAGTATTGTAAGTTCGTTATTGGTGTTGTTAGCTTAAGTTTAGGTGCGATATAGCGGTATTTAAGTCTTATCTTGTCTTTTGGCGCGAATTAATAGTATTTTAGAGTGGTTATAAGTTCGTTAGCTTGGGTTTTTGCGCGAAATAAAGGTATTTTAGAGTGGTTATAAGTTTGTTAGTTTGTATTATGGCGCGAAATAACGGTCTTTTGGAGTGGTTATGAGTTTCATATTAGTGTCGTACGTTATTTCTTGGCGCGAAGTAAAGGTATTTTGAAGAGGTTATAACTTATATGTTCTATATTCGTGTTGTAAATGATTTTTTGGCGCGAAATAACGGCATTTTAAAATGGTTATAAGTTCCTTATTTGTGTTGTTAGCTTATTTGCTTGGCGCGAAATAACTTTATTTTGGAGAGGTTATAAGTTTCATATTCGTATAGTAAATTATTTTTTGGGACGAATGAGCTGCATAGAGAGGTTATTAGTTTATATTTGTGTTGTACTAAATTGTTTTTCGGTGCGAAATAAGGAGATGTTAAGAGTTTCATATCCGTGTCTTCGATTATTTTTGGCGTGTTATTCAAACTCTTAGATGGATTCAAATTAGTGTTTTGTTTGTGGTCCAAGAATTTTATAATAGGATGATTTGACAAGTTATTCAAGATTCTATGAGCAGAATATTCTTATGTGTTGGTCTTGGTCAATTCATTATGTAAATGGGCCCCTGCAATTCTGTAACCAGTTCAGGTTTTCTCTGTCCTCTTATTATGCGTCTATTAGACTTGGATTTTGACCATTAAATATATTCAGTTTTTGCTCCAAGTGGAGTTTTACTGTTTTAACTCTTTCAAGGAACAAATTGCTTCACTGTGAAATGTGAATCTGATATGCTACTTCCTGAAGCAAGCCAACCCAAAAATGGCAACTTCTACTCTTCTATTGTTGCTGGCATTACTGATCAAGTAAAATAAGTTACTAGCTACTGCTAGTCCTAAAGTAGTAATTTAACGAAATCATCGGATCCCTGAGCTACAACAACGGGACTCTTCACAGTATGCTTACAGTTACAGCCCTCCCTCTTCGATCCACATGGGTGAACCGTATTGAGTCCTTAGGTTTCTGTCAAATCATATAACGAATTCTGAAAGATTAACTCTTCCTCAGTCCCTTCCTCCTGAAAATCAATGTCGTATGTGACATTGAATTTGTGGAACCATTTTGTGCTTCTAACTTGAGTTCATATCTTGCTGGATCATCCCCTACATTGATAACAGGGCTTTGGATATCTAATCTTCATAGTGAGTGTAGTGGTGTCACCCGTTGATTGGATGTCTCATTTCTGTTGTTACTTGTGTTTTATCTGTGTTGGGTACTTGGGTTTTGCCTGTTATAAGTTGCAAAACTACGACGAGAGAGCAAGAAGTACCTAGATTGGGCGGATAGGAATCAGAAAAGTTTGAGGATGATGGTTGTGACTTGTGACTCTGATGAATCATTGCACTGTATACATACTATTCAGCTTTACTGTCTATGGTTGAGAAAGAAAGCTATTGTAGGCTAGAAGAGTATATTCTTCATTTGAGGATGATTCTTGAGGTTACGGAGAAACGAATGGAAGAAGGCAACCTTGCAGTTGGTTAAGGAGATCGTTGACATTGGCTTATCTACCTACCATAGAAGCTTACTGTAGAAGATGCTGACATACTTTTCAAGTTGATTGGTAAATCTGGCATGGCGGAACAAGAGATCCAATATTTGGAAGAGACTCTGGAGAGGCTGAAAGAGAGTCGGTCCTAAACACTTGAAAGCCGGTTATGGTTTCATATTAACTCACATGCTCACGCTCTTATGCTACTAAACCGCAAATCTAACCTACCTTACAACTAAACTACCCCTTTATCACCGTATAACTCCAAATACGACCTCCATATGGTACTCCAACACCGTTAACATCAGACTATATGACTCCCAGTATGGGTCGGTTTAGGTAAAGATTTAGGAAAGTAAAATTAGATTAGTGTTCCTAAAACGTTTTAAGAGGACTATACCTCTTCCTTTTTTCCCTGAACTGAGAACCCTATTTCTTCGGTTATCTAATAGGGAAATTTTTGGAATGGAAAGATCTCAGTATGGATAATGGATTACAGCTCCGACTACAACCGAACAAGAAAATAGTCCGAACACCGCTTCGAGCACTTGTTAACGACGATGCTAATGTTGAACGGCAGATTGAGCGCCAGGCCTTAAAGAACAAGTCCGACATTGATGTGCAAGAGCTTCACCGGAAGGCTCTCCAAGAGGATCCTTCAGCGTTCGATTACGACGCCGTCTACGATGACATCAAGCAGGCTCAATTCCGTCCTGTTGTTCTCGATCGCAAGGATCGACAGGTACCATCTCACTCTCCTGCCCTGCAGTAATTTTGCGTTCTATGATTATGTAATTGGCAACTGTTTTATTAGCTCAGTAAACTACATTTAAAACACTGCTCTCATATGTTTCTATATCGATTTCGACGATTTGTTTGTATTTTAATCCTGCTTGTGGCTAAATTTTAGATGTATTGGCTCTGAGGTTATAGTTTTATAGATTGGGGGTGGGGGGAGGCATCAGGCATGCAGTGTGACTTACGATCACGAGTATTTTCGTGCAAGCTCAATCTTGTACGTAAGGGTAGATGATTTCTGTTCTACGGCGATTTCTTATGTATGTAGAAGATTTTGGGAACGAAGTTGCGATTAGTTAATATTGTGCTAACTGTTTATCTCTGTTTGCAGCCTAGATATATTGCAGCCATTAAAGAGAAGGTAAAACAGCGAGAAAGAGAGCAAGAGATCATTTATGAAAGGAAACTTGCTAAGGAGAGAAGCAAGGAGGAGCATATGTACGCAGATAAAGATAAGTTCGTTACTAATGCTTACAAGAGAAAACTGGCTGAGCAAGAGAAGTGGAAGGAGGAGGAGAGGCTCCGGGAGTTGGAGGAGGAAAAGGAACATGTAAGTATAAGTTGCTTTTGCTATTCCTATGTGTTTGTTACTAGTGCTTGATTGTTTTACTGCTGCTGTTATCACGCCTTTCACTGTCTATGCTTGAACACTTGCTGTCTTGCACTTGGCAATGATGTAAATTGTGAAAATGTTTGCCGAGTGTTGTTACTTGTTACTATAGTTGCTTGATGCTTCAATTATCTTCAGATTTATAGTAGCATTTGAAACTAACTTTTGGCACAGGGATAAAAATTATCTAAACTTGTAAATATAATTGAGTTGTAGTAAATTAGTATACGTAGTTAAATGCAGAGAATAGAATGAACTTGGTTAAGTGTTCTGCTTGCTGCAATCTTATTCTCAGATTACAACTGTTACACTCTTCCCGTGAGGCGAACTCTTTCAAGGATCGGTTTTCGCATATTAATCTTAAAGCCATCAAGTTTTGCCTTCTAACTTTGTCAATGTGATCGTAATTGCTCAAATCTTATAGCATTATCTTGCATTGATGTTTTGCATTCTAACTTTGTAGTTTCATTTTCTAGGTAACCAGAAAGGCAGATATCAGTGACTTCTACTTCAACCTGGCAAAAAATGTTGCTTTTGGTGCTGCTAAAGATACTGACAAGTCTAAGTTTAAGAAGCAACATTTAGAAGCGGTAGCTCATTCTCCAAAGCAAGTGTCTCCCCCAGCAGCAGAATCATCGACCCTGAGACCTGTTTCGGAGACTGCCATGGATGTTCAGGATACTGGTACACCAGCAGCTAGTAACCAGCCAAAACCTGATCATCACAAGACAAGTGAGGATGCTTATGTGAGACCTGTCTCTGAGACTCCCATCATGGAGGTTCAGGCTACTGATACGCTACCAACTAGTAACCATCCAATACCTGATCATCACAGAAAAAGTGAGGATGTTGTGGCTGCAGCGAAGGCGCGGTTTTTAGCTAGGAAGAAGATAAAGGTGTAATGAGATAAGCTGAAGACTGCAAAGTGCTGCCTGTACTTAGTACTTACATAGGGGCATAGCAAAGCATTCATTAGATGAATGATTTGGAAGCTAACTAAGCAGAGTTGAGTAGGAACATGGGATTTCCAAGTGGTTTGGGCAGGTACGAAGCAGCAATCCATTATTGCTGCTAATATATATGTATAGGACCTGCATTCGACTCGATTTGTTTGTCCCTTAATTTTGTACTGTATGCAAGTTCTTATTATTTGTTTAAACTTTAAAGCTCTCAGCAGATAGTAATGTTTACACACTGAAATCTTCTTACAATCTGTTAACCGAATAACCTGAACCTCAACCAATCTGTGCCCCTTAACTTAATCCCAAGTAAGTGTCAAATTCTTCCTCTGGCTTGTGGTAATTAACAGTCTTAACAGACTACCACCAACCTTCTCCAAAATGGTTATAAAAGCTTCATTATACAGAATGACTCTTACTATGTTTTCTCTTGTTTATGCAAAAAGACGAACCGGTAACTCCAATGTGGGAGCTCATCCCTTAAATACATGAATGCATAGCAACGGCGGAAAAGGGTGGAGATTCATTTTGTCAGTATATAAATGATCAACACATTCATAGGCCCAAGTTGATCAAGGCATTTTAGACTCCATTGTAATCATTCATATCTTGGGGGTGTAAAGTATAATTAGATATACTGATAGGAATTAGACTAATAATCAAAATTTTCCATCTGCACCATCTTACGGCAATACACTCCGTCTTTGTGTCCACCAGGTGTTCGATACTTTGCCTCAACGACAATTATGTAGCCATCAAATAAGCAGAGCTACTGTTGCAAGTCGGAAAGGTAACTACACTCAACTCTCTTTGCCTGCCTACTAACTGTTTGACATAAGTCCCCTGAGAAAGTTAGCTAGTTCTTGCTTGTCATCTTCTTTATATTCTGTCTATTAATTATGATGAATGTGTATAGTATTGATCATGGCAAGAAAAAGTGTCGCCACAACACATTTCCTATTACTGTTTTCGACGAATGGTTTGCTCTGTGCCTCTGCAGTCTGCACTTCTCTAAGTAGTTACTCTTCCTAGATAGTGTGATCAGAGTTAGTGATGAAACGTAAAAACCCAAGAAAGTTGCTTGAGATCTTCGTCATCAAATTATATGTTCATATTCTGGTGTTTATAGATTTCAGAGCTTGTAAGTTTGCTACTCAGTACTCATTGATCCTTTTGAAAAGGAGAAGAATAAACGGAAATAATAATGTATGATGTCTTGCAATGTAGATGTAACTTATTACTACATCACAAGATTACTGTAGACTGTAGTATTGTGCTTGTAGTCATATTTCAATGTAATTATCATTTTGACATATTCTTCTTTATATGACGTTACGTGCTTGCAGCAGTTGGGTGTTTGAGGTTAACCTGATAACTCAAGATGACAAGGAGTTCAAGAATTCAAAGTCTCCTCTTAACTTCACAAATTCCATTCTTTCTGTTCTCTCATCATTCATGGCCTCCTTACTCCCACAACCTTGTACGAAAGTACGTCAACGTGCGCATGAAGTGGAAAAAGGACCAATATTTCGACTCTTTTGACACCATAAACAAATCTCTTGCACTAAAGCCCATCATCTCTGTGAAGAACTTCTTTATATCCTCTTCCTCCTCGCCACATGATAATTACTGCATCCCCATCTCAGCTATTTCGAAGAGAGGGAGAGATTTTGGCATCAATTACAAAGTTGCTAGATTCTTGAGGAGTTATCCTTCTTTCTTCGAGGAGTTCAAGGGGCCTCTCTACAATTTACCTTGGTTTAAATTGACAGATAGGGCCATTGAACTTGACAAACTGGAACGAGCTGTGTATACAGAATTTAAAGATGACATCATGGAAAGAGTAAAGAAAGTTGTACTGATGAGTGGCCGGAGAAAGGTGCTCCCTCTAAAAATAATTTATGGCTTGCGGTGGTATTTAGGATTGCCTGATGAGTTTAAGACGGATCCTACCAGTTACATTGAAGGCTATAGATGCTTTGACATTGTCGATATGGAGGATGGATTAAAGGGTTTGGCTGTTCTTGAAGATGCAAATGATGTAAAAGAAGAAAAAATCTTGTCAGTAATGCAAAAGAATGCTATAAAGAAAGGAGTTTACTCGGGGGCTACTGACGAGGTCATTGCATTCCCTTTATTTCCCTCTAAGGGTCTCCGGCTGAAGCAGAAGATAAAAGACTGGTTGGTTGAATTTCAAAAACTTCCTTATATCTCACCCTATGATGATTTTTCTGACTTGACAACTGATAGTGATTTATCAGAGAAAAGGATTGTAGGTTTGCTTCATGAGCTGTTGAGTCTCTTTGTTGAGCATGCTGCTGAAAGGAAGTCCATTTTGATCTTGAAAAAGTACCTGGGCATGCCTCAGAAGGTTCACAAGGCGTTTGAGAGGCATCCTGGTATGTTTTATCTGTCGATGAAGAATAGAACTTGCACTGCAATTCTGAAAGAGGCTTATTGCGATGAGTTGGCTATAGAGCCACATCCACTGGCTAAGGTGAGGAAGGAGTATATTTCCTTGTTAAAGGAATCTGCTGTTATTTTAAGGAATAGAAGGATGAATGGGAGAAGAGCTTTGGATGAAGGAAATGACAACCAGAACGATTCTAGTTGCTCCGAGGATGAGAGTGCTCTGTTAGCTGAAGATCTTGTTTGTACAGATGACGAGGAATCTCAGTCTACCAGCTAGAAGAAACTTTAAGGTTGTTTCGATCTGAAAAGCTGAATGACTGAAGAATTGTTCATGTAGTCTATTTCCAGAAACTTTGATGTGCTGAAGCATGAGATACGTGAAGCACAGGGTTTGACGAGAACTGAATTAGATGCCATCTATTGAAAAAGCTCATGGTGGAGCCTGTCTGGATGAATTCCTCAGCAGAACAGCGTTCAGTACAAGACAGCTTAGGACAGTCAAGCAAGCTGCCATCTAGTTATTCCAAGGCTGCCTCCTTGGCTTGCCATCTAGTTGTTCTATTCTTCAACATCAGGTAACATTTTGTACATTTACATAGAACTTGAATGCAGTCAGTCAGTCTTTAATATTTAACAGCGAAGTCTTTTACTTGCATCTTTGGATCTTGCCGTGCAACTGTTAGAGTAGTTGGTATAGCCTTCCGTAATATTATCGTATGACAGATTGTTCTACCGTAGTACCGTGCATGAGTGAAATTGCAGTGTGAAACTGTACAAGCTGAACAAGGCCTGTAAAAACCTAAGGCAGAAGAAAAATGTAACATTATGTTACACATAATGGAATGACAATACAGAGAGAAGAATTTATCAAAGTTGTTATGTTGTAGTATGAATTTACATTTAATACTTATTTGCCTCCTACTTATTTACTATCCACCTGCAAGAAAACAAGCCAAAGACAAAAAGAAACAAGATGATTAGTGATAAAGTAAGCTTTGGATAGTTCACAATTTGAAGTGTGATTAGTGAGAATTTAGGTGGAATTAAAGTGAGTAGTATTACCTTTCTTGCCACAGGATTTGAGGAACAAAGATAGGAAAATGATTAGTATTGCAACACCAACTATAACACCAATTATTATTGCTAGTGTTCTCTGTGGATCTTCTTCATCCTCATTATCTGCAGCATTACATAAACAACACCAACATTAATCTCCTCATACACTTTTAAAAGCTCTCCTCATACACTTTTAAAAGCGCACAAGAAATAAGAATATTCACTTTACCATAGTCCCTACTTTTAAATAGTTTGGTCTAGCACTCAAGTGATAAAGTCATATTCAATAGTACTTCAAAGGTTCATCACATAATTAAGTGAGACAAGAACTAGCTAGTAGTTGTGTTGTTGGAGCACTATGTGTCCTTTGCTGTTGTCACTACAATATGATCCCATTAACTATGTGCTTATGTATGTTCCGTTCTTCGCCCTCTTTCACTACTATAACACGTGCCGTAACATATCAGAATTTCAGAATAGCGTGCATAGTGCATAGTACCCTGTATACGAATATACTGTGATTCACTTATACCCCGAATTCATGGTGGCCTTCTACTTCAACACTATTACTTGAGGTTCAGAGGGTCTTATAAAGCAGGTTCCAAATTATGTGAGATGACAAGTTATCTACTCCTATAATACACATGTACATAAGAAATTAGAAGAGGAAAATATGTACCCCATAGATTAAGGGTAAGTAACGGGTGGTGCATGGATTAGAGTGGTCCATATGTTGATCCAATTCAAAGATATGGTGCATAAGATTCCTTAAGGTGAGTTGAGAAGCTATTTGCAGGTCAATTTCAGGCTCTATAACTTTATCTTTTGTGGCCATCAAAAGCACCAAAATAAAGATAGAGTATGATAAACTTTAGATTAGATATATCACTTTTGTCTTGCACCCATCTTTTCCCTTTTATTAGTGCTGCTCAATAATACTATGAATAAT
>JAQRGC012310654.1:0-11345 GCA_028659135.1 Plantago lanceolata | reverse complement strand
CGGATCTTGGTATTAATTGGGATTTAATATTTAGTGTGTGTCACATTATGGGTTACCTAATTAGATGATTTCATTTTATATCGTTTTTTATAATAAGTTTGTTTTATAAATGTTAGGCTTTGTTCAATTCACCTTAATTTCAGTTGTATTCAGTTCAGTTCAGTTCAGTTCAGTTCAGTTCATGTCCATTCAGTTCAGTTCAGTTCAGGTCCATTCAGTTCAGTTCAGTTCAGTTAAATTCAGTTCAGGTTTGCTTAGTTCAAATTTGTACTTCAATTCAGTTAAGTTCAGTTCAGTTCAGGTCCATTCAATTCAGTTAAGTTCAGTTCAGGTTCATTCAGTTCAGTTCAGTTCAGTTAAATTCAGTTCAGGTTTGCTTAGTTCAAATTTGTACTTCAATTCAGTTAAGTTCAGTTCAGTTCAGTTCAGGTCCATTCAGTTAAGTTCAGTTAAGTTCAGTTTAGAAACTCTCAGTCGAATTGAACGGAGCCTTAATAAAGTGATTTACAATGTAATTTGGTTTGAGAATCTACTCGATGCATGCAACTTATTTAAAATAAAATTAATAATCCACTACTAAGAGAGTGTTTGTTTCTGCTCTTAATGTGTTGTATGTGCACTATACACTTGTGCCTAGTTTTGGATTTGGACTTAGCATTCAAGTCCTTAACTTTGAACAATATTAGCCATTTTTGCATCATTTGTTCATTTGCTACATTTTTATCTCTTTTTAAATTTACACCACTCATTTTATTCTCTCTCTAAATCTATACCATTCATACTATCTCACCTACCATATTTTCCTTTAATCCTATACCAAACATAAATATTAATTCCACTCTTAACTCTCCAACAAATTAAATTACTATTCAACAATTTTCAAAAACTGAACAAGTAACGAGTTAAGTTTAAATCCAAACTCTCCGTAATAACTTATCAGTTTTATTTTACCTTATCGATCAGTGTTGCCCAAGGTACACTTCCTCAGTGAATAATACTATTTGCAGACTAGATAGTGCCATAGTGGAGTCTCTTTATGCCTTCTTTCTGGAAATCTTTTCTATATTCTACACTTTGCATCTATTTTGTGAAGATGGTTATACTTATTTACGTCCCTTTTACTTTGCCAATAAGAAAAGAGAATTTAGATGACAAAGGAAAATCTTTTGAGGTGTATACACCTCCATTGTTAAGGAAAGACAGTTTGAGTACCTTATACATACGTCCCACATGAATCGACATATAAGCGCCATTTCGGGAAATGGCAACAAAATAACACTCCTCTCAGACGTGAGATTCGGAAATTGAATTATTTTAGAGCAAACCATAACTATCGCAATTTGCAAACGTTTCTTTTAACACAGTACTCCATTCGAAGAAAAATACCATTACTTTCATTTTTAATAAGATTCCGATCCCACTACATTCACAATTCAACATCTTACTTACACTCGGTTTGATAAGATTTGTCGTTCTTTATTACTACAATACACTTCGTTCATGTGAACTTGTTAATTTAATCGATTATATTATAAACTGATGGTGATCTCATCTCTCTTTCTAATCAAAACCCTCACAAGATTAAGATGAAAATTTGTCACCATCCATCCATCCATTTTTTCTCTCCTTTTAAAACAGAAAAGACATAATCGCACATAGCTTTCGAGACAGTTCGACTGTATGGTTTTACACATTGCATACCACCATCAAAATCAGCAATTTGAAACTCTTAAAACTTGTAGGACATTTCACTGCTGAGGCTGGGACAGAGAGACTAGGATACCAATAAATATTTATCCGTATGCGTGGACCTCAATGTGCATGTGCATGATCGATCATTATACCTAAAATGATAGCTACATATCTGTCACATGAAAATTCAACTCTTCAAAAATCATGATTCATAAGTTGCAACCAACATTTCAAATGCTTTTCATTATTAGGCAACAATTGTGTGCCAATTTACAATAATATTCTTTGCCATGAAAGTGAAGTGAATTGAAGACGGTTCGTTCATTAAATTCAATTCATATTTATTTAGTTGTTTTTATCGTACAAATCGGTTCGAACTTCGAACATAACCTTATACTTTAGTTTGGAGTTGATATTGGCTATGGGAAAGCAAGCATTGATTCTATTATTCAACTATCATGTGGCTTTGTAGTTTGTACAAACTAGACACGCAAGTTCAAGCTCCCCGCAATAATCCAAGATCACACACCTAAAACAGACCCACAGTGAAATCTAAAAACACCGACAAAATTGAAAATGCAACATATCATGAAAATTATTTATTTCGGAGCGGTCCAACCGGGTGGGTGGGTGCCAGGAGGATAATAAGCCGGAGCCGGCGCACTTGTTGGCGGTACGGCACCACCTGCAATAGGAGCTTGGTGGGCTACTCCACCTGGGTGGTGACTGTAGACGTGGTGCTTGCCGTGGAATTTCTCGGCGGCATGGTCGGCTTTTGCTTGATGCATGTTCATTTTGGCTTCAGCTTCCTTTGCTTTTCTCATCTCATGAGCCATCTCTTTCTCTTCCCTTGTCCTCGTCATAGTCTTCTCTGCCTACTCATCAACACAACACAAACACAACACAAGACGAATTAATTAATATAAATATAAATGATTGGATTCCACACCTCTCCAGTACTTCGTTGTGCAATCAAAGAGTAATTAGTTTCGGAATTCGAACATAATACCTTCTCTTGAGCTTTGGCTTTCATGATGTCGACGTGCTCCTTGGCCACGGCCGCCGCATCACTCACTTTCTGTTTCGCTGAATACATCTTCACGTACAATTTTCAATCGTTACACCTTGTTTTTTTTTTCCTTTTCTTGCTTGCTTGGTAAAGTACAATAAGTTGATTGTAAAATATAACGATGGATAGGATAGTTGAGTTTATCAACTCAGTCTTGCAGCAGAAACAGCAAAGTACGTGGTACTATTAACCAATTGCCACGCCTGCTGCTTCGTGTACTACATGCACACATAACACATTCTCCTCCGTATCATGACGGTTTATTATTTACTACATGTTCTGTCTCACGAAATGTCAGCGTGTGAATAAAATACAACACACCGAAAAATCATGAGACAAAGTAGTAAAGAATAAATCTTAGTATATCACACTGCAGTTTTAAATTAGAACCATGCTACAGACTACAGAGTAATGAAAAACATAACTTGGTTCAAAAAAAAAAAAAAAAAAAAAAACTTATAGTAAGGTACTAAGGTTAACAGATTTATTTGATTCTGTAAATATAAGATTAAAATCTTTTTTTCCTAAAAAAGAAAGAAAGAATGTCTGATAAAATGTATGTACAATGTCCACAAAAGTATTATACTCTTCCTGATCTGCTGCTATTTCTATGCCTGGGCATCCAAAAGTGCCACCAGATCTATTGGCTTCCTGCAAATGCAAATGGAAGTGCCAAAGTTGAACAAGAAGAAGCCAAAACGAGAGAACCAAATGTGAAGAACAGAGAGACTATAGAACTAGTTATAGTCAAAATTGGAGAAGCTGTTGTCTTCTTGAAGAATATACATATATTTGTACATCGAGACAGAGCTTCTTCACTCCTGAACTGCTGCTGCCGCGGCGCGACATAATTACATTGCATTCTCTGCCCGTGAGAGAGAGAGAGCACGAAATGTAATGTCTGTCTGTCGATCTGTCTAACTCATCAGCCGTTCAACCTGGCTAAAAACTGGCTTAGATTGTATTCTTCAGTGTACTGTGACTGGTCCCAAAGCTCTCCCATTGCCTCCAGAAGTCCTTTCAGTTTCCCCTTGCCAGGAACTGTTCCATCACCGTCAGATTCCTTCGAATTTCTCGACACTCTTGATCCCTGAATAACAACAAAAAAGAGTTGGTGAAACCACAATACTCGGCTTGCGTATATACATAGAGAGAGAGAGAGAGAGAACAAGATACACAAATACCTTTTTGCCATCGGCTGGCGTAAACAGATCAAGTAATTGATCTGTGTTCATGGTTGTCATACTTGCATTGTCTGCATTTATGACTGCATTAGCTATAGAAACTTTGAATTTCTGGAGGCTCATCACTTTCTCCTCCAGGGTGCCTCGCATGATAAGGCGGTGGACATGAACAACCTTCCGCTGGCCTAACCTGTGTGCTCTATCCATAGCCTGCAACGAAATTGCCAAAAACAAGACAAGATTAGGAAAAAGAAAAAAAAAAAAAAAAGAGGATAGATAATCAAAGACGCCTCGGAAAAAAAGAATTAGAACCGCCATTACCTGATGATCTCTCATCGGATTCCAATCATGCTCCATGAAGACAAGGGTATCCGCAGATGTTAGATTCAAACCAAGCCCACCGACTACAAGTAAGAATGATTTAATTAGATTCATACCAGAAGCTGAGTTGTTTCTATGCTATCAAAGTCTCAAAGAGTAAACAAAATATTACCATGCGTCGTGAGCAACAGAGCGTCGATGGTAGGGTCCGAGTTGAAGGCTTTAACAATATCAAAGCGCTTCTCAGGTTCCACTGATCCATCCAATCGCAAATATGTAACACTGTTGAAGGGAATAAAAGAAGTTGATAAACCAGGACATTAAGTAGGAGAATAGGTATGCACAGCCACACACATGATAGCAGTAAAGGCGAGATGAATGTAGAGAAAATAGACTCTTACTTCCTCATGTGTGCGTGAAACAAATCTTTCTCAATAACGTCCAACAAGGCCTGCATACAAGATCACAACTTAATAACTACAGAAATATGAAGCACTGTCACAGAAAATATCATTCAGATCAGGGCTTACTTTATGTTGTGCAAATATCAACACTCTATGTTGCCCGACTGTAATTGTGCCTTCAGAGCTCGATGCGTCCACACCAATTCCACACTCTTCCATTATCTCCTGAAGAGCAACTAGCTTAGGCGAGTGGTGTAATCTATGGAGCTCTGCAACAAGATCACCATTTGCAGGAACATGTTCTGACAGCATAGGCACAAGTGACTCTGGAATTTGTTCGCCGAGCACAAGCAACGGATGACTACAAAGTTTAAGCAGGTACTGAAGTGCCTGAAACAGCGCAAAGTAAACAGATATATAATCAGACAGTAATATAAGATTACTTACAAGTTAACAATAGTTGGTGCTCCGACTTACCTGGAAAACATGTGAAGATGCTTTGGGCGCCGCTCCTGTGCTTTCATTTTGTTTTACCATGCTCGAGAGTTCATGTTTTACATGTGAACCCGAAAACTGTTCATATAGCTTGAGTTGAATAGGACTCAAGTCACAATATCTGTCCTGAATGATCTTCTCAGGTAGATCTGACAAAACTTCATCTTTCGTACGGCGTAGGAGGAAAGGCATAACCTATCAAAAGGAGCAGCGATCAGCTATGTATAGCAAAATGTGCTTAGAAATGAAATAGAAGGGAATACAAAGTAATTTTATACTTGAGTTTTATAGGTAGCTAATCCATAATTGCAGATCTAAAGACAAAAATAATCACCTGCTTATGCAATGCTTCCATTGCTAATATACCTGCTTCCGCATCTTTTGCTGAGCATTTAGGATCCCGGGCAGCTATTAGAGGTTTCCCATAGATGGCTTGAAACTATTGAGCAAAAAGGAATTATCTTAAATCTTTTATTTATGACACGCCAAAGGATTGAATGGTAGCGAGTTGAAGTATAAAAAAATAAAAATAATAAATAAATCAGTCAGTGATGTCTACAGAACAGGGGTACAAAAAAATACTTGTGACCTTCATATTATTATGACTGCTTAGCGTGTAGTGGCATATCAATATGAAACAATTTGCCGTCCATATATCAAAATTTTGAAAGTGAACTACAATTTGAATTAAAGCGCAAGTCAATTTCCATTGCAATGCTTAACATTCACTACCGGTGCAATAAAAATAGTTTGGATCGTTTTAAAATTAACCAAGATATAAAGTTAATATCAGCAAAGACAATATGAATATCTTGATCTCATAACAGACTGAATCAAGCAAGATACAAGATCAAAGATTCAGGCAATAGACATACTTGTCTTTCTGTTCCAAGAAAGCCTGGCATGAGGAAGTCAAAAAGAGACCATAGATCCAGCACATTATTCTGCAATCAAAAGGTTTTGTCAGCAAATAAGATATACTCAAGTTTGCAAATTAACATCAGTCGAATGGAAAACCTGGATTGGTGTTCCACTCAGTATAAGGCGGTGCTGAGCCTTGAGTTGTTTCACAGCACATGTGACTTTGGATTTAGAGTTCTTTATAATGTGCCCTTCATCAAGAATGCAGTAGTTCCATAAAAACTGTCCAAGACTATCAGTATCTTTGCGGACAACATCATATGATGTTATAATTACATTATGCTTGTCAAATTCAGCACGAAGTGTTGAGCGCTCTTGAGCAGAACCAATATATTGAAGTGTACTTAAAAGAGAAGGATCAATAAACTTCTCTATCTCGTACTCCCAGTGTCCAACAAGTGTCGATGGACATATAATTAATGAGGGTGGCAAACCCTCACTGTTATTTGCAGCAACATGCTCTGCTATATCAGACGCAACAATTGCCGTTGCTTGAAGGGTTTTACCAAGCCCCATATCATCACATAAGATGCCATGAAGGTTAAACCTCTTCAAGAATGCTAACCAATTTATACCTTCCTGTTGATACCTGCAAAAAGGCAGAAAAAGAAACCAAATCAAGATTCTCCCCATCAGACATTACTTTGTAGATGATGATGATATATAAAAATAATCTATATGTTCTAATTTGTCGAAATATTGGTTAAGTTGAGATTTTATTATCTCGGTGACAAGTGAAGTTGATGAACCAGACAAGTTTTTCAAACAGGATTAAGTCACTCAACGACATTGAACATATTTAAAACTAGCAGATTTCCCCAACCTTCAATGTTGAGTTCCATCTGAGGCCTACCGATGGAAAGGAACATATAAACATAGGGAAAGATGCAATAGGAACCAATTAATCTTAAATCAGTTTTCTCTGCAGTATAACTCACACATCCCCCGCCCTCTTTCAGATGAAATTCAACATAATGAACAAGTCCTAACCCTTAATATATTCCCTTCAATCCAATTTTATTCACCTCACAGACACAAAAAAGTAATGAAAGACAACGAACCAATGATTTACCTCCTCAAGGTCACTTTTAGTTCAAAGGGGAGATTATAATCATCAATGTGGGAATTATCAACAAGTTGCTCCAAAAACTGTGCATCTTCCTTGTTCCTCGACAAACGGTCAGTCAAACCAACAGGTAGAGAAATACCTCGAGCCAGCGGAAGAAGAGGCACGAGTGCAGCAAAACTATGTGTTACACTTTGCCGTACAGAATGATCAGAATCACTCATACACCTTAAAAGAGGAACCACTAACAAAGGAGCATATGGAACAAGTTCCAAACCTAACCCCTGTACAAGCAAGCTAACAAGCATGCCAGCTCCTTGTCTTGTGTGTACAGATGACATATCGCCCAACATAGGAACAACATTTTCAATAACAGGAGCCATAACATCCAATGTCATTGACTTTGCCATCGCCGTTATGCATCTCGATGCAGAGAGTCTTACAGCAATATGAGAATGGCGAACACATCTAAAAATACATGGTAAAAGAGTAAGCATCCTTGGTCTGAGCGTCTCATCCAGCAACGGAGCAACAGAACGAACAACCTATGACAACCCAAAAAAGAAGAGTTACCAAATAAAAAGGAAATGAGAGAATGAGACAAAACAAATGTGAAAGAAACTATTCATTGTTCTCCAGCAACAAGCATCTATTTTAATTTTGCACTGCTGAAAAGATGCTTGTTATTCTTGGGATGCAGACATGCAGTTATGATAAAACATCCATTGATAGTGCAGTCAAGGTTGGACAGAAATTATTAACACTAAAAATACATATGCAATACAAGGACTAGCTCTTCGGGGTAACTGAAAGATCATTTAACGAAAAAATATGGTGCAAGGACATTTTGGAGGACAAAAGTCCATTCATCAACCTCCCTCAACTGCAAAAATAAACTAGTTTTCATGTGATATATAATCAGATGAAAGTTGACTGTAAATGTCTTGCTTACTTGGATATTATTTATTAAAATCTGAGGATCTTTAATGGAATGAATAGCTTGATCGATCAGCTTCTCATCTTCTGCAGTTAGGCCTTCAAGATTACAAGGCCTAAGAACCTCAACGAGGCAGTGCCAAATCTTAGGAAGTTTATCAAATAAAGAGCCGCCGAACTTCATGCATAAATATTTAAATGCAAGCTCTGACCCGCGCCTGCTGATAAAACCTTCAACCCTGGATCGGTCTTCACCAGGGGAAAGCACATGAACTTTTGATTTTTGTCTTACGTTACTACTTCCAAATGATAGAAGATCTTGGTCTTCAATTATCTCAGCAGAACTAAGAACTCCAGCCTGGGGCGTCTCACGAGGATCCATGCATGACAGATTGCAAAGATTTTTTATTAGCTTGTCATTAGGCCCAGGTTTTCGATCAATACAGTGATGGATGAGTT
Source organism: Plantago lanceolata (assembly GCA_028659135.1). Classification (NCBI taxonomy): domain Eukaryota; kingdom Viridiplantae; phylum Streptophyta; class Magnoliopsida; order Lamiales; family Plantaginaceae; genus Plantago; species Plantago lanceolata. Next base: position 2,798 of record JAQRGC012310654.1, on the reverse strand, counting down.
CGGCTAAGGATTCAGCTGCCTTATTTTGCAGTATCTCCTCCTGCAGGGGGGAAAGGAAGAAAAACAAAAGGTCAATTTCAGATTGGCATCAGAAACACAGAGTATAAAGGGTACTAAATGCCTTCAATTACCTGTTCTCTCTTAATGGAAGACATTATTGGCAGAATAATTGGATTGAGTTTTGCAGGAAGCTCCGATACCCAAACAGCTGCAGCGGCTAGTAAAGCCGAAACAGTAAGATGCAAATTATTCTGAAACCACCCAAAAAAACAGTAATAAACATGTCAAGATCTCTGTCAAAGAATTTACATCAACTCCATTACTATTTGTACAAAATCAAAGCAATTGAACATGCGGATTACTTGTATAAGTTGCTAGTACACTCACCTGAACACATTTCAAATATCCTGCAGTTGTCAAAAGTTTTTGCTTTAAAGACTCTAAATCCTCTGCCGTCTTCCTTCCATCAGATTCTAGCCCGGAATTAATATTATCCATAAATGTAAGTTTTGATGCAAAATTCACAGCATCATCCACCGTCAAATTCTCAATGTCCATATTAATAGATGAAATCACCTCTTGGAACATGCCCGATGTTACTGTGGCATTATACAGCTGGCTAGCCTCAGTACGCATCTTACTATATGTTCTTGAGAGTTCGGCATAGGGCAAATGAGTATCTTTGGTAGGAAATGCTGGATTGGTGCACCCTAACAAATCCAACAAACAATGCCTAAAGTTACTTGAAATGCCATCAATAACTTCACTGGACTTCAGGCAGCATCTCATTTCTTTGAACCAAGATATAAGAACCAAAGAAACCACCTGAAATAATAAACATAACTGTGACTTCACACATATTTCTACCAAAAGTTACTCCCAGACAGTAAAATATGAGTAGTCGTGTAAACATTACTACAGAAGTAACAGAACATTTGCTGTATAGGAGGCTTACCTGCCGCTGAACTCCTGACAAAGAAGTCAATCCCTTCCACAAAGGGTCAACCACATACTGCAAGGATGAATCTTTTAATTTTGACGCCATGATGCCCAAGGCGTTTGCAGTCAAAACTCTTGTGTGAGTTACTGAGATATCCAAATCTGCACCAACTACTATCTTGGAAGAGCTTGCAGAAGCATCCCCATTTTGCTCTGCCGGCAGGCTCTCTGTAAATTCAAATGCTTTATTAGTCTGATTTTCACCTTCAAATTTAGCTGCCCTCATCTTAGCTGCGGCCCTGAAATGACTTTTACGGGGCAGCGCTACAGGCCAAAACATTTTTGTAGCGTCCAGTGGGGAACCATATGGGGTACTTGCTAGCTCTACCCATGAAGAAAAGTATAACTTTGCTGCTGTTTCTAGGTCTTCCTCCAGGCACTGATGAACAGAGAGAACTTTTAGTGGCAATCAGAACCACAAACTAGTAACACTTATCTAACAACTCGTTTCATGAGACTACAGTACACATCATATGAGCATTTAGCAGAAATACAGATAACCTACTGCATTAATTGATAATGTGTGAGACATGATCAGTATAAATCATATTACATCAATATTAGATTTGATATCGTGAATAATCTGCTTATTCATGGTAAAGTAATGCACACACACAGCTTATATTGGAGCATAAACTAGCAAACAGTGTGCATGAAACCTTTCTTTTTTAAAAGACAGTATGCATGAGTGTTCTTATCATAAAGAATAAGCAAGAAACTCAAGGTACATGTGTCAGGACATATAAATCACAACTACAGCAAAAGAGATTATCCATGAAAACTCAATTAGTCCACACTAAAGTTAAGGAAACGGTGACACTATATAAGAAACTCTGAAAGAAAACAGTCATATTGACATCACAGCTCCACAACCAGCGACTTGATAAAACTTAAAATTTGCTGCCAGTTCTCAGATTAACAGGTAAAAAAAAAAATTAAATCATACAGCAGTAGCAAGCACAGAGAGTTTTAAGGTGCATACTCTGACGAGCAAATTCCAAACCCTCTCTGAACACTTCAGTATTTCTTCATTTGCCTCGAGCAACAAGTTCTGGAAAACAATTCGCAGGGTATCACCAACAATAAAAGAAGGCCAAAATGAGTTGGATTCATCGGTTAAACTTCTCCTATGACCAGCCTCAAGCAAACGTTCCTGCACGTATGTGATGAACCATTCAATGGTTTTCAGTGAATCAATTCAGGAGTCGGGGGTAAATGATAAATGGCTAAGAAGTTTATTCAACAAATTGAAACAAAATTCAACAACGATATAACACTGGGCATGTATGTATATATACCAAGGTGCGAATTGCAGATAAGCGGACCGAAGTGATACTATGTCTCATAAATGGCCATAATCTTGGTGCCAGTGTCGATAGCATGTACGGGTTTTCCATAGAACTCATTCCTCCTTCAAGTTCGTCCATGTGACCAACTTCATTCAGGTCAAGTTCATGCTTCCCCGAGGAACCAAAAGTCTTTGGAATCATCTCCTCCTGCGAATAGATTTCTGCTAATAGATTCATGACACTGCAACACCAAAAGAGAGAATTTAAACAAAAGAAATAAAAGGGGGTACATATTACGTACGGAAACTACTAGATTAAGATGGAATAGGACTTTGGATGAACTTAACAAAGAATCTACCAGTAAAATACTGAGAACTGTGTTTATAGGAAATGTTATCAATGAATAAAATGCCACAAAAAGGGAATAATGCTTACATAAGCTAAGACCGAAAATCTAAACCTACAAGGAATGACTTGTGAAAAGCTGTAAATTCAAAGAACCCGACTTGC
>JAQRGC012310517.1:0-13437 GCA_028659135.1 Plantago lanceolata | reverse complement strand
GCTAAGATTTCGTATACTACCTAAAAGCATGATAAACATGACTTTCGGCATTTTGCTGATTTCTGTTTATATGTGAAATCACATTTTTATCAAATGTGATTCTTGAATTTAATTCAGATTTGTTTGTGTGGGCGAGCATTTATCCAGGTGTCTTCTTAACGTTGATTTATACATCCCTGTTTCATGCAGGACACTGTTGTGCGGTGGTCTGCTGCAAAAGGCATTGGGCGTGTTACTGCACGTTTAACTTATTCTCTTTCAGATGAAGTCCTATCGTCTCTACTGGAGCTCTTTATTCCTAGTGAGGTATGGTGACACAGAATCTAATATACAGTAACATGGTAGCATTCACATTACTGAGTCCCTTTTTCCTTACACCAAACATGGTATTGTTCTTTTAGTTGACCGTATTAGTGCAAATCCTTATGGTTTCCAAAACATTAAGAGTAAATTATTTTGATCTGAAAGATATCATACTGTAATAGGCAACCAGAGAGCTTTGATGTAGCTATTCTTTATCTTTTGAATATAAAATGATCTTTGTGGATGATTAAGCGAGTAGCTTCAAATTCTCCATTACTGCCAATTCTACAAATTATATGCATTTTGGAGAACTAGGATGCTTGAGAATGAGACCACCGTTGAGCCAGATTTTCTTGAACAGGAAAAGGAACAGAATTGACCGTCTTAATCTGCTAATATGGTTCTGAAACAAATTCATAGTTAAGTACACAAACAAATAAAAAATAAAAAAAAAAAAGGAAAGAAAAAGAGAGAGAAAAAAAGTTCTGTTAATTTATTGATTTTGTAAGTTCTATTGTATGTGCAGGGCGATGGTTCATGGCATGGTGGGTGTTTGGCATTGGCAGAATTGGCACGCAGAGGATTACTGTTACCAGTCAGTTTCCATAAAGTTGTTCCCGTTATCATACAGGTATGTGTTTTTGTTGTTTGTGTTTCATGTTTCAGATTTTGTTATAAATTCGATCAATTATTTTATGTTGTTGTCCCTGTTGATGACCCGTCTATACATGCATTCATAATCATATCTGATCTGTGGAGTTGATGTTGCAAGCTCTCTATATTTCTGTAGTTCAACTTGGCTGTTGGGCTGTAGATTACTGTTATAACTCATGAAAATGCTACTTGATATCTCTCAGTTTATGGCTTTAGGCTATTTGTTGCATATTAAAATTTTTGGCTTCTTTTGGCAGGCTTTACATTATGATATACGAAGAGGACCTCATAGTGTTGGATCTCATGTGCGTGATGCTGCAGCTTATGTATGCTGGGCATTTGGGCGTTCATATTATAACAGAGACATGAAAAGTGTACTCGAGCAGCTTGCACCACATCTATTAACTGTGGCCTGCTATGATCGTGAGGTGCTTCATCTTTCTGTTGTGGAAGAAACTTACTTTTATTTTCTTTTTATGATATTATCATGAGAACCAATAAATGCAATGCTTAGGTAAATTGCAGAAGAGCAGCAGCTGCTGCTTTCCAGGAAAATGTTGGGAGACAGGGAAATTTTCCTAATGGCATAGATATAGTGAATACAGCAGACTATTTTGCTCTATCATCACGGATGAACTCATATCTTCATGTTTCTGTGAGCATTGCTCAATATGATGGCTACCTGCACCCTTTTGTGGATGAACTATTGCAAAGTAAGATCTGTCATTGGGTATGTACAATGTGACTTGACTTCCATATTTAATGTACTTCACAATTTCATGTTTCCTGTCCCCTAGAGCTGTGTTGTGCCAATCCTGCTGTAGATATATCTATTAAGCAATTTAAGATTCACTCTACTTCAAAATCATATTCCAGAGACTTTTGACTGTTTACTTGAATCGAAGTTGATTGTCAGAATAAATAAGTTCTAAAATGGCAACCCCAGTTGACTTTTTGTTCTGCCACATGATTAAGTTGGTATTAGAGAATGTAAAGCAAAGGTGTAGGTTTCCAGCATGCCTGCCCCATCTTTTGTAGTTTGTACCCTCATACCCAGTTATAGTAGTAATAATTCAAAAGTGCGGAATTCAAAATCTGGTTTGCTCTTTCCATTGTTGCTATGAATAGTGGGCAATATATCTTAATGTAAACAAATATTATGTTGGCATGCAGGACAAACCTTTGAGAGAACTTGCTGCGAGTACCCTCTCTTCACTTGTAGTATTTGAACCTGAATATTTCGCAAATGTGGTTTTGGATAAATTAGTCCCCTGCACGCTATCATCAGATTTATGCACACGACATGGTGCAACATTGGCTACTGGAGAGGTGGTCTTGGCTTTACACCAACAGAATTATGTTCTGTCAACAGGTTATTGCCTGAGACTCCTTGCTATATTGGTTGATTTGTTAAACTAACACTTTGTGGGGTTTGATACACACTTTTCTTATAAGTAATTATTGTTTTCTTTTTTGTCAATTTCTTTTTGAAGATAAGCAGAAAATTGCTGCTGGTGTAGTTCCTGCCATTGAGAAAGCACGGCTATATCGTGGTAAAGGAGGTGAAATTATGCGTTCTTCTGTATCTCGCTTCATTGAATGCATTGCCAAAGCCCAGGTGCCTTTGCCTGAAAAAGTAAAAAGAAGTCTGCTTGATACACTGAATGAGAATTTGAGACATCCTAATTCTCATATACAGGTCTTTATTTTTCCAGTTTGTTTATCCTAATGTAGTTTAGATTTACATTTCCTTTTATTAATGATTTATTTTTATGTCAGAATGCTGCCATTGAAGCTCTGAGACATTTTATTCCTGCTTACATCGCATCTGTGGAGAATAAGGGAGTGAACAATGTTGTGTCAAAGTACCTTGAACAGTTGACTGATCCTAATGTGGCAACAAGACGAGGATCATCTCTGGCACTAGGTGTGCTGCCTTTTGCGATTCTAGCTAAAGACTGGAAGCCTGTAATGACAAAGCTCTGCAAGTCATCTGAAATTGAGGTGTGTTGTATGACAATCCTAGGGTAAAATAATTAACTGCACCATCTATGAAATTGACGTGGAATTAGGTTACTCATTCTCGAGTATTTTGAGATATGCAGGAAAATCCGGATGACAGAGATGCTGAAGCACGTGTTAATGCTGTGAAAGGACTTGCATCTGTTTGTGAAACTTTAACTAAGGAAGTAGAATCTTCTGGTTTCTTTTCTGAAGATGATGCAATCAGCTTGTTTCTTTTTATCAAGAACGAAGTGATGCAGAGTCTTTTCAGAGCTCTGGATGATTACTCCACTGATAACAGGGGTGATGTAGGTTCTTGGGTTCGTGATGCTGCAATGGATGCCCTCGAAAGATGTACATATATTCTTTGCAAGAGAGATTCCATAAACCAAGAAAAGGGATCTTCTTTAGAACTTAAAGGGGGTGAAGAGATCAGTGCACATTTTGATGACAAACTGGCAAATAATCTAGTGGGAGGCCTTGTCAAGCAAGCTGTTGAGAAGATGGACAAGATAAGAGAATCAGCAGCAAGGATTCTCCAAAGAATTCTGTATAATAAATCAATTTTTGTACCACATGTGCCACACAGGGAACTTCTTGAACGTATAGTTCCTGCTAACGCTAATTTCAAGTGGTTGGTAAGTTAATTATACTCCCTCCATAGTCCATCCCATTCATTTCTGTTCATTTTCTTTTTGGTTCGTCCTACTCATTTATTTTACGTTTTCTTTTTTTTGGCTACTTTTACTATTTATCATGTGTCACATCACCTAAATACTGCACACCTAAAAAATGTGCGAAAAGCAAACTAAAGAAATCAATGAGATGGAGGGAGTATAATATGTAAAATAGAATGTTTGTTCCCCGCATTTTACTGAATACATCATTTGCCCTACTTCTAATGCAGGATCCAGCATTAGCGTATCCTTGTTTTGTCCAGCTACTTCAAGTTAGTTGCTATAGTAAAGCAGTTTTGTCAGGGTTGGTTATCTCCATAGGTGGACTGCAAGATACCTTGAAGAGAACATCTCTCTCTGCTTTGCTGGAGTACCTTCAAAGTACAGAAACTGAAGGCTATGATGAATCCCGAGTGTTCAGTCTGTCGATGGATATTGTATGGGTTCTTCAGAATTACAAAAGATGTGACAGAGTCATTATACCCACTTTAAAGGTATATGAATTATACTGGTTATGTCAGCATGTGTGTCATTTATAGTTTGTTCTTGTTATCCCATTTGTTCTTTCCTCGGACTTTTATTATCGTCTTGCATTTTTAATGCAGACTATCGAGATTCTTTTTAGCCGGAAGTTATTATTGAACATGGAGGTCAGTATGTATTCATTTCATCCTTCTCAATACTCAATTTGTTTAGACCTTTTTTTCCCTTGTATTTCATTATGCTTGCTTTTGGGGTACTCGAAACGGTTTACAGTGACATACAACGACTAAGCTGATAATGTTATTTCCTAATTGAGAAATGTATGTTACATAACTTTTTATCGTTTAGGAATGCCAGAGATGATAAGTCATGCTCAGAGATCTGTCTTTTAATACACATGGATTAATCTCCAGAGTTACACTTGAAAAGAAAAAGAAAGGTTTCTACTCATGTTCAGAGATCTGTCTTTTAATTTTTTATTTTTTTCACAAATACTTTTTCAGAAATAGAGATCATAAGCAGTTTGGCATCATTTGGGACTTTTTCCTGTCAGCATTGAAGTCATGTATCTCTATAAGCAGGCGTAGTTCCCCTACCCCATTTCTTTCATCAGTGAACCACATTTACCAAAAGTAAAGTAGTTCTAATTTACAGGCCTGTATTTTTCGACCTCAACCTTTGGTTTACTTAATTAGATGTAACGGTGGGCTGAAACAATCTGGATTATTATGTCAATTTAATTCTTCCTCTAAGCTATATGCATTTTGATGGATGAAGATGCTTTTCCTACTTGCTAACTTGAGCATCCTTGTTATTGGTTGCACAGGCCCAGACGCCAGTTTTCTGTGAAGCTGTTTTGGTTTCTCTTGCTACTGAGTTAAGAGCAACCAAAGACTTCTCTAAGTTATATGCAGGAATCGCAATACTGGGATATATTGCCTCCATTTTGGATGCAATCAATATAAAGGCATTGTCTCATCTATTGACTTTCCTTGGCCATCGATATCCCAAGGTCTGTGTTTTGTCAAGTCTCCCAGATGTATTAAGTTACTTCCTATGAGTAGTATACATCATCGATCGAATATTGCTTTATGACATATTGACATGCAAAGCTCTAGAAGAATCAATGGTTTGTTACTCCTTTTCAGATCCGGAAAGCTGCAGCTGAACAATTATACTTGGTCCTCCTAGAAAATGAAAGTCTTATAGAAGAAACGAAACTTGATGAAGCCATTGAAATCATTACAGAGACGTGCTGGGAAGGTGATGTAGAAGAGGCAAAGAAGAGAAGAACACAACTGTGTGAAATGGCCAATCTTGGCATTTCACAAATAGCGAATGACTTGAGAAAGGTTGTTGGAAAGAAAGCAGCAGCTGCTGATGAAAATGCATCATATTCCTCGTTAGTTGGATCTGCTGGATTTTAGGAGCATACCGTTCATTATGGATGTATTTTGATGTTGCTGAGGAAAATGCTGAATGATGGAGAAGCTCGTGAAGAAATCTGCTTCTGCTGCAGTGGCATGGGCTCTTCAAGAGAAGCAAATGCCAAAATTCGAAATGGTTAATTTTTGTGTTTGGTTATGGTGCAAAGATGGACTTGTTATGCATGCGAGCTAAGTTAACATCAACATTTGTGTTCCTCGTTATCGCGTACGGTTTTCTTAGAGAGTGACAGTGAAGTGTCTTTATTACTACTACTAGTAACTACTTGTTGATTAGCAAGTGAAACCTGGATTGAGGTAGGTTCAGATACATTTCTCAAATGCTGAAGTTGCAGATCAGCAGATATGTATGTTGTGTTAAAGATTCAATTTTACATCTCAACAGAAAAGTTTTTGTTTCTAAAGAAACTTACGTTCCACACAACATGAACATTGTACAACTGACTATTTTGTCAAATAGTTCGATACAACGTTCTTTCAACATCGTGTCTTACGAGATCATTGAACCATGCAGGGCACGAATGTGCATGGTAAAACTTACTTTCGTGTTATATTCAATGGTAACATAGTCCTATCAACTACTTGTTCAGATTCTGGAACACTATGCAAATTGAAAAGAAACAATCTCAGTACCAAATTGCGTGGTTTACTACTCATATCGGATATTTTAGTTATGTTCTGCCTTTACATGATTCAACTATTTGCTTGTGTTTGATATATACTTTCTCATAATTGCAAATCTTTATTCATACTTATTCTTGACGATTAACAGTTGAATACTCGACATATAGTAGTTAATATTTTGTACGAGGTCGGAAGAAACAAGACTACTATATTTTGTGCTTGCATACTCTAGTAGTTAATACCTCATGGTGTCTGCTTGATGGCATTCACGGTAGCGAGTAGCAAACAGAGCACAATCCCGACTCAGTGTGCTCAGTGTCATTGCCAAGGACTCAGATAGCTAGCTTAGATTCACCACAGACGTGTACAAAACATCGTAACCACAGGGTTGCTTACAGTTGATAAGTTCTGCAATGAAGTATAGGAACCCAGATTGAAGATTTAAATGTGAGGTACTAAGCAGTTTTGTTTGTTACGGAGAACTAGTGAAAATGTGTACATCTCACAGGTACTAAGCAGATTTAAAGGTGAGATGTACCGTAGATCAAGGTGTTCGAAGCTTTGTGACTGAGAAACATAGAGAATTAATGCCTTAATGGTGATAATACATCATTGAGTTTGATTAGTTTTCGCACCGTATACTTACATACAGGGTGGAAGGAATTCGAGTGATAGCTGACGAAGATGAAGCTGCGGAGGCGGGCTGCAGTGTCTAACCTCAAAACGATTACCAGCAGAGTTTCATTCAAAATATTTTTTTCAGAGTGCTCATTAACATAGTAGTACAAAACTTGCATTAAAACTATGACAAACTTGGATTGGAATTTTGAGTATTTTGTTATGCAGTCACAACATAAATACGAATACAATAGCAAGAATAAAAACAAACTGTCTTTATTATTATTTTTTAAAATCCCTATAGTAGATTTGAAAGAAGAATCAAAGTAAAGCATTTAGAAAAACAAACAAAAACTGAAAATAATACAACATTATCTCTCCAGTTTAAGGGGTTGGGAAAATGAAAATCTGTTGCGTTGACTCCATGCATGGGGTATGATTACGACTTTAACCATGGGTACACATCCGGTGATGAGGGTAGACGGGCCGTCAGAACCTCAACTCCTGTATCTGTCACCTGCATTAGCGTGTAAAGTTACGTTAAGATGTTTGGGGAGTTTTGAAGAATCTCCCAGCAACCACTTGTTACTCCACTTAATTTGTGGGTACTGGGTAGGAGTGGCAATTTGGAATCAACTTTTTGTATATTCATTTTGATCAGCGACTATGACCACAACATAACACGTCAATCTTAAATGTTGCGAGACAGTGTGTGAGGCACAGAGCTGATAAGGATCTTAATACATTTATCTGTTTGGTTTCACAATCACAAGGAAGTTATGCATGCACTCAAGGATCTATAGTTGCTGTATAACCATAATAAGATGACATCAGAACAAGAAAGTGATCACCATTCTAAACTGGCATACACAAAACAAGTGTCATTCTCAAATCTCACACACCCACCTAAGTTTTACACTTTTGTACCAACGTTTTATGTGTTGCCTTGACATAATTGCTATTTTCCCTTTACACAAAAATATTTCAACTTCATCTCTAGCAATTACACAGTTATTTGAAAATCACATAATAGGAGACCCAGTAAATTAATTCCGAAATAGCTCAGATATACCCAATGTTGTAACAACAAAACCCCACAAACTACCGAGGAAACAGTGAGTCTAGACAAATATTTGATAATCTGAACATTTAATGCATAAAGAAGAGTCATTACCAGAAGCGTGTGCTCAAACTGCGCACTGCGTTTGCCATCAGAAGTTACAGCAGTCCACCCATCAGGCCACATACGGTCCCGCCAAACGCCTATTGTGGGAGTTGTTTTAGATAAACATAGAATGTATATCAACTACATATGCACAGGATGTATTTAGACAACAGGGAGCAGTACCTGAATTGATCATAGGTTCGATGGTGAAGGTCTGGCCTGCCTTCATCACCCCAACAGCTTTATTTTCTGCTTTAGTCAAGGTCCATATGTTGGGGCAAGTTTGACATTGACAATGAAACATAGGACACTTGGTGTCTTTGTTCAAAGAATAGCCGAAAATATACATACATAGCTTGCTCAACTTATTATGAAGCATTAGCATTTGACCTTGGTAACATTTACTTTTGATAGAGAAAACAAAACAATAATTGATCCAATCCAAAGGATACTTGCATAATGGGGTATATTTGGAGCACAATGGAAGAGTTCACCAATACCATGGCCACAGTATGACTTCACCTGTCAGCGTAATAATAACAGAAAATGTCAATAACATGCCAACACCAACACGTGAATCAATCAGGAAAAGAAATAAGACTCACCACAGACAATCCTGACATAACTGCATGCCGGTTAATAATCTCTCCCATTTCCCGAAAACGTACACCAGGTTTAACTGACCAAGGAACACAAAAGCCACCACATTACCATAAAAGCTAAAGAATTTAGAAGAATTGCTTGTGCCAGATGACGCTTTGCAATAGGGAGAGAGAAATCACATAAGAGATACAGAAGGATGCAGGCAGTTTCAACTAGAAGCCAAATGAGTTACATCAGAAAGAAGGCATCATAAAGTTTGAGGTGAAAACTGACCAGCTGCAATCGCTTTCTCCAAGCATTCATATGTGCATTGGACCAACCGTTTAGATTCCTCATCAACATTACCCACGAAGAATGTTTCATTCAAGTCACCTATAGGGTCATTGAATGACATAAATCCCTTTAGTCTTTACAGATAAAAAAGAAGTAATGCAATTTGGCTAGAGTTCCTACTCACCATGTACTCCTTTATAATACACCGTTACATCAACATTTACAATGTCCCCATCCTCTAATTTCCTGAACAGTAAAAATAATTGACAGTAAGATAAGATAGCAATATACCAAAACACCTAACGAGCTTACCAAGCTTACAGTTACATTTATATGAAGGAATTAGCATATGGACTACTGGTGGTGATATAAGGTATTAATGGTGATATTGATTCATTTATGATTTTCTTCAGTATGAAATCTTTAGTTGTTTAACAAGAAAAATAAAATTCACACGGGAAAAGGAATCAAGATCTGAGTTTCCCCATACTTTTAATACACTCTAAAAACCAGCATACTGATAAAAACCTCTATGTTATGAGAAGGAAACAAGTTCTTAGAATAACCCCACAAATTTAATAATTTATATAATCCCAAAACCAGCATACTGATAGTACAAAACCAAATTTTTATAACAAATCGATTGTAGTCTGTAGAAGGTAGTCCAATAAAAGTGGAGCACTATTTAGGTGGATACCTTGCATCTGGGATACCATGGCAAATGACTTCATTTACTGACCTGGAAAAGAGAAGAAAAAGAAGAAATGAGAGCCTCATTTGTAAACTTATTACGAGATGAAAATGCCAAGAACAATTGGTAGAATTTCTTAGTTACGAAATACCTACGTGCAGCAAGACTTCGGGAAAAAATGATAATTTAGGGGAGATGGATATCCACCTGTGATAAAAAAAAAAAATGATAATAATGGTCATCTCTCTGGAAGAAAAATGAAATATACACATGATGCGTCCATGAAAGAGAGTGGCACCAAATTCAATAAGCTGAATGGATAACATTGCCAACGAAATAGTTATCCAGGTAAACTAAGAATCTAAGCTAGATTTAAACTTGCAGCTGCAACATATTATCACTGTTCATTCTTTCCATCTGTCAGTATTATCTAAAATTTTATATTGATTCAGGTAGAACACATGCCTATGAAAATGAACTCATTCTGATATTAAGCATTAGAACTCCATCTGCAGATCAACAGTAAAGGAATTGGGAGCGTAAATCCTACCAGCTGCAATCGTAGCTTCATGAACCACAGCATCAATTTCATCTGTGGTAATTCCAGGTCGAATGATGCGCGCAGCAGCATCCAGAACTTCCCTACCTATCTGGTGGTGGCAGAAAAGTAACATATTTTAAAAACAATACATGAAGAGTCAAAGATAAAGACTATTCACGTAGATAATTTGCAGATACTTTCGTTGTATTTGAATCAGTATGAAAATGAAATAGAACACTACGTTCTGATGATGGGTAAAGTAAAAAAAAATGAAAAAGAAAATAATACTGAACGAGGGAGGATATACAATGGCAAAATGCTAGGGTGACAACTATGGCATCTCAAATAACCATCAACATATAATCATTATGTAAAATGTTCGCTCCCGTGAAGCTAATCCCTCAGGTACCCAGCCTTCAAACGATATAAGTAGAGTACATCTTTATATGGGTTTGACAAAACTACATCTACAAAACTAGGCCTTTACTTCGGCATATACAGGTTTGACAAAACTACCTGCATTTTCTACTAGACGCTAAAGGGTTTGACAAACACGGCCAGAATTGCCAGGCAGAAATGCCTTAGCTAGAAAAGAAAAACAATTTATGCTCAAGCATTTCATTATATGAACATGCATGTATAGGTGAAAATAGTTGATCCATAGAAACTTCCTGATATGTTATATGAAATAACGCTGAACTTCACATGAATTCAATAACAAGGAAGCTTACCCGACAAGTTTCTCGCATTCTCTGGATTTGTTCTGGAGTCTTGATCTTCAGATAAATTTGAAATGAAAGGAAATAGTGTTAGACATTTGTACTTGTAAACTAGTATTAGCTTGTATACTGCTAATTCATAATCCATGGGTACCTCGACGTGATGTTGGAGATCACTGATGGGTTCAATTTTTGGAATTCCCTGTAAGCATTCATTCAAGTGCAGCATTTTAGTATGGACAGAGATGATTCAGCCAAGCCACCAGATTCCATAAAGAAGATAATAATTTTGACACCAAGCAATGCATCCAACTATTGAGAAAGATAAAGCATCAAAATACGTATGAAAGCAGCCAATCTTACTTACATCTACTGCCCAATCAGGTAGATCAATATGAGCAGGTACTGGACGTCGTTTTGATATGGGATATGGTCTCAAAGGCCTGACAAATAACAGGGGAGAGTCAGAGGACAGCAAGTATGCATCTAGTTCACGATATGTTACAAAATAAATATGCAGAAACATAGACCCAAGAAGTCAAATGAAGCAATAAATACAGTTGTGCAATATACAGGGAAAAAAAACTGAGACCAAGTTGAAACGTGCTTCAAAACAGAAATAAATGCTCAAGAAAGTTGCAACGTAAAAAACCACAGGTACGGTAAACTCAGACTACGTCCAAGGTCCTGCTTTAATGTCAGTGATTTCAAATATTTTCACGTGAGATAACCTAGCCTACAATTAAAAGAACTCTCCTTTAGCCTTTGGCTACTTGGGGGGAAATCACATAAAACCTCAGAATGGTCCATCATGAAAGTCTGTCAAATTTCATGGCAAGCTTCATATTTTTAATTATTCATTCATCTTGAGCCAAATTCTCACCCATCCTAAAGTCATCAGTTTTTTTTTAAAAGATGAAAGAGTAAAGACTTGGGGCTAACACATACTATCAATATTAACATGCTGGGATATAAATACTTCCATGCCCCGAATATGTGGCAATGAAATAACAGGAGCAACACTCTAGTTGTGAACAATTGTAAATAATAATACTGTATATCAAAACACAACATCTGTAACCAAACTATATTTAAACCCAATACACGACAAATTGACTAGATATTGCTACCAATGTGAAGTACACTTATAACAGGGATCATGAAGTCTGCATTTCTGAGAAGAAAAAAGAACAGTAATAGTCAAAGTTTTAGTACCCGGTCCAGTCAAAATGTGGAATTTTGGCAGTCCTAGATTGTCCTTTCCTCAGGCAGTAGAGCCAGCCATCATTATCGATGACTGAATTCTGGTGACCGCCATTTGCAGCTACAGAAGATAATTTTGCTTTTAAGTGAACCGATTTGTGAGTACTCCAGGAAGCCTTGAAACAGTCTTGAGAACTGTAAAATAACATAAATATCAAAAGAAGCCCCAGAACTCAAGAATATGTGCGTAAAAATGACCTAAAACGCACCAACAGAAATTACCCACTGGAATAAATACAGCCTAAGAAGCACAAAAACAATTATGATATGGAAAAACTAAGGCAACACAGAAAATCCAAATTATAAGATACAAATACATCAAATATATATTTTTTGTAAACTATGGAGCATTTGTATATCTAAATATTGGACATTAAATTGATGATTGCAATTAATTAATTGTTTAATTTTTCTTCTTCCCATAAAATACTTAGCTCACAATTTATGTTTTGCTAAAACCCTCACTAGAATAGTAGTACAATATCTAAGTAGCCGATGACAGAGTACCGAAAGAGCAAACTTCCATAATGTGCTTGTTAGATTAGCAGGATTCTTTTAAAAGAAATTTCTATCATCCTAGAATCTTTTTAAGTAATAAGAAGAGCTGACTTAACTATCTGGTAACTTGAGAATTTCACAAGTTAGTTTTAGATTTATATTCATCTAGAATGACGAATTCTAGCTAAATACATTTGTTAAGAAGTTATATGCTAGTAGGACTTATATACTGAATTTTAATGAAAATTTTGAAAACAAAGTAAAAATTTACATAACATATGTTTATGTAACCAACAATGTGCACTTGATGGCAATCTGAATTTCATGTTTCTTTCTAACAAGCTTCCATTCCCACTCACGCTTTAGGCGATCTACCAGTAGATAGGTTTACTATGGTGAACTAAGTGATTTGATTTGTAAACCTTTCCAATCTTTCCTTTATTAATACTTGTAAACTATGTTTAGAATAGGCTACCAAGGAAATGAATCACACATTCAGCCTACATTTTATCCAAGTCCTCGTGGTATTATCACACTTCACTCTTAACCTAGATTAATTGTCCATGGGCTCTTTAATTACCGAAACAGCTCTCGTTCCACCAGAAAAATGTTTCAGACGTGTTTCATAGCGTTTTTGTATTTTAACGTTTTTAAGAAAAAATGCAGACTGCTTCAGAGAATGACAAATTTTTCTTCATGGTAGTGATCCCTATTGTATTCAAAACTTACTTATTCTTCTCTACTATTCATATCCAGTAAACAAGTTAGAGAGACAAACCAGAAAGCAGCCCCTTCCCGCGGAAGCTTTAGTTCGACACACTTGGGGCACCTGCAAATGGGTAGTTGGATCAGGAGCTAAACTAGCATTTTATTTTT
>JAQRGC012310418.1:0-13414 GCA_028659135.1 Plantago lanceolata | reverse complement strand
TAGTTGTTTTGTAAATTGTATCTTAGTCCGTCTCTCAAAAAGACTGTCTCTTATGAGACTTTGCGTTTTTAACCCAATAAATATGATGTTTTTTCCACTTTATTATTTGGAGTCCACGTAGCCAAAACAAAAGGAAAAAAAAAAAATTAAAGAGTTATAAGAAACATAGCAACAGGCGCTGCGTCATTATTTTCTTCACTCTTTCCTCAACTATTTGGACTCCATCCAGTAGTCTCCTTTCTTCCCTCTTTCCTCAACACTTCTTCAATCTTTATTTTATCTTCATCAATAATTTCATGGGAGTAGAAAAATAACAAACAAAGGAGCAGCAAGCCATTAAACAAAATTTGTACATTTAATTTGATATCAATCATTCCATTTCATTTTAATTTCGAGTAGGTTGTGGTGGCCGGTGGGGTGGTGCCGCCACAAAGGGCGGCAGGCATGGCCATGGGCCCATGGCTAACGTTCATCGCTGGCGTTCCGCCAGATCTAATTTCTGGCGTTACTCCAGAAACCGATTTCAGCGTAACGCTGGAAACTAGTTTCTGACATTATTTTGTTCAAAGGTTATAAGTGCAAACTAATTGATGTAGCATGGAACGTACTCTAAACTTTTCCATTTGCAAAAGAGATGATTATTACTCGACTAATTAACAAGATTGAGCTACATCAGTATTTTGTTTTATAGCATACTTTACATGCTACTGCACTTGGAAGTTTAAAACCAAAGAAACAGAGGTTGTTTCAGCCGCTAACAAATCATACCAAAAATCATCTTGCACAGTAGCAATAGGTTGATGAAAGAGTTAACTTAATGTCATGTAATGTTTTTACAAAGAGATTGAACCTGATGCTCTATGCTCTGAACCTCAATGTCATATTGTCATGCTTTGTTTTTACAAATACCTGTTTGAATAATTGTGGAATGAATAATTTTTTTAAGTTTAGGATTCTTTTTGGATTTAGATGTCACATTAAATATTTGTGGGCAATTTGTAATTATTTTAAAGTTATATGTTTTTTTGCAGTTTGTCAACTATGTGGACTTTAAGTAGTAAAATTTGGACTTCAAATATCACAGAACTAAAGTGACATCCACATTTTAGCCACATTATTAATATATGTCACAGAATAATCTAATGCAAATGAAAGCACAACATGTGCACACTAGTGAAAGAATTTCAAATAAAAGTATATCAAAGAGTATATAAGGAGAAGGAGAAACATACAGAGAATAATAAGTTGCTATAGTAAAAACAACAAACATAGCAGGATCAGAATCGGAGTGTTTGGCTCCGGTTTAGTGAGATGCCTTTAGTGAGATGGCAAAACCATGAATAGTACGAAAGGTTGATATGTGAAAATTGAGTTTAGGTTTGGATGAATTTTAGTGGTTTCTAGTGTTTAGTTGAGTAGAGTGTGTAAGAGAAATGATTAGATTGGTGAATGGGAGGGTTAGTTATGAGGTGGAAAAGATGATGTGATGTTTTTTGAGGTATTGGAAAGGATGATGTGATGTTTATGAAGTAATACTTCCATTCTCGAGGCTATTCCACCAATCCATCGCGGTATCGAAGAGTGTGGTTGGAAATGTGACAGCCATCATGTTGTCATCATAGACACAACCCTCCATACGTCCTTCGAACCTGGTAATGTGCCCTACGGGACACGGGGTCCCATAGTATTTTTCCAAATCTGGGATCACCTCATCCAGCTTTCTCCGGACGGCTCTTATTGCATTCGACAGTGGCTTCGAGATCTTTACAACACCTTTCTCCTTAAAACCCATCAGGTTTGTGAGCGCTTCCATTCGCTCACGAAGCTCTCTCTGATGTTGTGTGAGCTCATCAGAAGCTAAAACCAAAGGATTCTGATTTTGTGCACTCTGTCCCACTGCTAGTGCTAGATTTGGCAATGGTCGCATTGGCGGCATATTTCTATATGCTTCCACTGGGTCCCTTTGTCCTTCAGGTTGTACTTGCATCAAATTCTGGTGTTGGTTCTGCACCGCGACCGGTTGTGGCCCGTACTGCGGTCGCACGTGTTGTTTTTGGTATGGATGTGCCATGGCTTGTGTTGAGTGCCCTAGCTACGAGTGGATCAGAGGATTGGCTGCTCGAGTAATTACCGGGGTCGGGGTGCTCTCCGCTGACTGTTCTCGAAGGTGCTGGTTGGTCCTCATGTTGATGATCGGGGGATCTATCACTGAGAGCCTCCTACTCGTCCCTTCGTCGTTAAGCTCATGTCTTCCTTGTGTATTGAAGGTGACATTATTGGCTCTTCTATCGATTATTTCCCGCAAATCCTGGTTGACTCTTGCTTGACCCAACCGTTCCTGTACAAACCTGCTATTGGCCCTTCTCGCATCCACATGAGGAACCTGTGGCCCGTTCAAGGGCGGTAGTGGCCTCAACTGGTTTGGTGCTCCTTGTATCGCATGTTCGAGTACGTATGGAAACGGGTTTCTTCCAAAGGATCCATCTTCTAACGCCTGGTAAATCCCATACATTCTTTGAAAGATCTCTGGCGTGACACCCCATGCAACTTGAGGATCAAATGGAGTGTCGTCCGGCAAAGTGAAATTGAATGCGGCCTGGATAGGCCTTCCATTCTTCGGGTTAATGACTGTCCTCGCCTGTGTTATTTGAGCCTGCGGGGGTGGCAACCCCTGGGTCTGAGTTTGTTCCTGCTGATGTGTACGTGCTGGGATATGATTGAGCAAGTTGTTTTGGGCTCTCCTTCTTTCTTCTTGTCTCTCAATCTCGAGTGCTTCTTCTAGCGCACGTCGACGACGTTCATCTTCTCTCCTTACATCGATCTGCTCGTTCGTTGACAAGCTAGTTTCCATTCCGTCTCTGAAGTCCTGAGCCCCAGCATTCTCATTATCCCTTGCCCCCGCTCTCGAGTGGTTGCGGTTTAGTGGTGGCCTTCCTGGCCTGTGTCTATCTTGTGGTCCCCGCTGATCATTCTGTGGATGACTGCGGGTCAGCCTTTGAGGTTGGGACCACATCTCGATGAACCTGTATGGGGCAGGGAAATGTGGTGAAAAATGGGCTTTTTGTATCGTTTCCCACAGACGACGCCAAATGATAAGGGGCCAATCTCGTGGTACTCCAGAGCGCGGATGAATGTGATGTAGGTCGCGACTTAAGTTGAAGGATGATGAAATGTACCTGTATAAATGAAATGATAGGGGGGGAGGGTGAATTTGTTTGACCGGCTTGCTCGAAGGTCAAGCCGGATAGTGACTTTAACAGACTCGAGAGTGGGAAGTACTCGAGGTTAATTAATAATGTAATGATTAGTGATTGATTGATTACCTATACGTAAAATCTGATCTCTCCTTTTATAATAAATGATCCTCGTGTACGGATTCGATCTGGTGATGCCACGTGTATGTCGGCTACTGTTCAATGGTCCAGATCTGAGCCCAACCAAACCCTAATGGGCTGTTAGTGGACTTGGCCCAACTATCTTTCTCTAAACTTGAGCAATCTTGAGACTAGTCATGAGCTCGCAGGTATGTATGCTTGGTCATACTGAGCTCGAGGTCTATCATTGTGATCTTTAGTTCGTAGGGCGTGTGGCCCTAATTCGTATTAATCCTTACTTCGCTTTGGGGACATATTTTCACCCTATCACATGTCCCCCTAGTTTCGAAGTAGCTTCCAAGAAGATAGTTATGAAACTAGTCTTGGGTGAAAATGAAAAGAAATTTCCCTTTGAAAGTAAAATTTTCCTTGTGCGTCCTCTTCCCCCCCCCCTCCTTTTTGCGGTTCAATATGTCTCGTGGAGAGGGAGATTGGGCCACAAAAAGGAGTATTTCTACTCGAGAACACACATGAGAAATTTTTACTACTTGGGAAATTATTATTCGTACCTTCGTTTCCGTTCTCGAGGTCAGTGAGTCGTCATGTTCTTAATACTCGGTGTCGTTATGAGTTACCCAGAGGTAAAATGTGGGTCCACCACATTCTCTGGTCATAAATGCACCTCAAGGGCTTAGTTGTAAAAGCACAGCCCCATGATCTCTTCATCTTGGTCAATGAGTGACACGTGTCTTGATCTAACGGTGGGATTCAAAACTCCAATCGATGTGACGTTTCACATTCCCCCATGTATGCTCATATAAATAATATTTCAGAAGTAAATCTTCATTATTGTTTTCCAGAGAGAAGAAAATTGCTGCTGCCCTGAGAATTTACCACCGCCGCCTTTGCAACCCTGTATCGTTCTTCACCGCGAAGGAGAGAATCGTGAATTGCTTTGACTGCTCACCTTCGTTCTCCCCATTTTTCTACTATATCAAGTAAGTGTTCTTTCATTTTTGCTTTTACATTTCTGTCACAGTTGTTTTTTGAGTTTTCTTCTTCTTTCTGCATCTTTTGCATTTTTGCGGCGAATTTTCCGATTGGACTCCGGTTAGGATAGTCTGAATATCTTCCCTGCGGTGGTAATCGTTCTAATAAGATACTAAATGGCGTCTCGGGCATTCACGTTTCTTCCTCTTTCTTACTGATTTTGGCTTTCCTTTTTCTGATTTCGCCCCTTTTACCTTTGACAAATTCTAGGATGTCCGAGACTGAAGCTAACATCTGTGCTGACTCCATCACTATGCCCACCACAAGCTCTCAGCTCGAGGGCCTTGATCCGTCCGCATCTCGTGTTGTGATTCAGAGTAAGGCTTTGAACTCTCGACTATCTGATGATTCGTCATCCGATACGTCAGACTCGTCTTCAGATTCTTCTTCTGAGCGGTCTCCGAGTTCTTACTCTTTCAATATTGTAGGTGATAAGTCCCCTCGTAAGAGGGCAAAGACATCTATACCCGCTGACAGTGTGTCGGTCCAGTCTGATGAGGAAGGCGACAACCGCCTCTTGAATGCGCGTCTGGTCCGATCTGGTGGTGCTGAGCGCCCTGCCGTTCCATCTTTCAGTGAACTCGTAAATCAAGCCGGATATCATTACCGGATTCCTTCATCTGTTTTCTCTGCGCCTGTCTCGACGTCATTGGAGCCCCTCCCCCCCGAGCCTCGTATTGAAGAGATTATTGAATCTGATGCCGATGAGGTGTTGTCGCCTACGCCCGGGGCTATGATCACTACAAGCGGGGTACTTTTGCAGAAGGAACCCGAGGCGGATGATGCTGACTTCGAAGATTCCTTAATTGAGCGCAAGACCAGGCAGGTACTTGTTCCAGCGACCTATAATCAAAGAAACCAGGCCAAACTTCCGATGGGGAAAGTGGGGATGACGCGGGGCCGAGCCGCAAATGAAAGAAGAAAAGTGTTAAGGACGTTTAATTCCCTCGCACTCAAGACCAAGTTACTATTCTCAACGCTGATGGCGAGTTGAACTCTCCTTGTGATCTCCAAACTACTCGTTCGTCAGTTCACCAAGATGAACTGGGTGACCTTCGTCGTAAGTACGAGATTCCTAAGAGGTTCCAGATAAAGGCCCCTGCCTACGACGAGTCCTTTTATAATCCTCCGGATGGTTGGATGACATTATTCGAGAAGTCCTTACAGCTCGGATGGCGTGTTGAATTTACCGAAGGATTTCACGATATCTTTGAGCTATTAAAGATAAACCCCATGCAAGTGTTACCTTCTTCAATTGCCACTCTTGTCTGTTTCGGGACTTTTATGACAAAGAAGAAACTGCCATACTCCTATGCCAACTTTAAAAAGTTGATGTCTATCCAAGTTTCCCCTGGTAATCCCCATTTCTATGTATTCGTTGCTCGAAAGGGGTATACTTTTACAGATGAGGCTCCTTCGTCTCTGGGATACGAGTTGTGGCCGAGATACTTTTATGTGAGGTATCGAAGAAACAAAGGCCAAACTGAAGACGAGCGCTAGAGGTTCTCGCTATACACTCACTTTCGTCGAGTGCCTCCAGAAAACGTTAAGCTTACTAAGAAAAATAAGCCGAGTTGGTTGAAGGCAATGAAGGCAGAAAGCGAGCGTCAGAACAAATAAAGATACTTATTTTGCGTTCTTACTCTACAACCACTTCCTTTCCTTGCTTACATCGGGGCTGATGAGGTTTACTGTGGTCGAGATGATAACCGGGACTTTGGTATCCATCTTTTCTTTTGCATTTATCTAGGATAGTAATCCCTCCTGTTATGCTTCTGACTTGTTCTTGTATCATTATTTATGCTTCATCCTATACTCTCTTTTATTAGTCGTTCTGACCTCGAACTCCTTTTCTTCTTATGCAGATTACTGGTTCAATAAGCTAGAGATGGAAGGAAGAGCTGACCAAGCTAACTTGCTGGCTTGTCAACGAGCAGAGATGCAGTCCAATTTGCGTAAGGCAATCGCTGCCATGAACATTACTGTCCCGATGGATCACCCTAAGAACGGGGCCCATTGGCTGGAGGAGAAGGCCCGCCGTGAAGCAGCAAGTTTGCCTCCACTTGAGGTCGAGACACGCTCGACCAATCATACAGAGGAGGGAAAGAAGGCGCGCGCCGCTGAACGTGCGGCCAGGAAGGCTCGAGTTGAGGATAAATCTGAGGGTACAGCTGAGACACCGTCTGTTAACGAGGAAGTTGCACCTCCTGTGATCGAGGTTGATACTGCCGCTGTTGCTCCTCGTAACGAGGTCGAAGTCGAGACAGTGCCTTCTGATGGAAAATATGATGATCCAGATGTCGAGATCACCCGGGTTATCGTTCACACTCCTGCTCCTGACGATGAGATTTCTTCTAACAAGGATGTGGGTATGACTGCCGTTCCACAACCGAAGGTGGCCCCAGCAGACAAGAGTGCAAGTGTTGATGAGTCGGAGGCTAGGCCTGCGAATAAATGCCCTGCTCCTGCTCCTGCTACTGACGAAGGGGACGGAAAGAAGAAGAAAAAGAAAGGTTCCCAAGGCAATCCTTTAGCCAAGGGTACTGAAGTGACCCTCCTTCCCAATCCGAAGAAGGACCCTAACATGCCCCATCTCTTTCGAGTTGGGTCCTACATGGAGGAGTTTGGTGATGAAGAGGACGAGGTGGTTGCTGCCACTATGGCCTCACAGGTTGATCCGCTGGCTAAGCTTAGCAGCAAGGAGTTGTCCAAGCAACTTACTGGATGTTACAATCAGGTAAGTTTTACTCGTCACTAGTGTTTCCTATTTTATTCCCTCTTTTCTCTTTTTACTTACATTTTTTTTTTGTGCAGCTCAACTATGTCGTCGCCGTTGTTAACCATCAGTCCTCTCGCCGCTCTGCTTTGAACAAAGAAAGGGCTCAGCTTGAGAGTAAGGTGGTCGAGCTCCAAGGCTCAATCCGCAAACTCAAGGAGAAGATGAAAGACGACCAACAGAAGTATAAAGAGGCTCTTTCTCTTGAAGCTGCGAAGACCGAGAGTGCCCTCGAGGCTGAAAAGAATTGGGAGCTCAAGCATATTGTTGAAGCTAAGGAAGCGGAGAAGCTTAGAGCTGGCTACGCCGAAGTGCAGAACTTGAAGGCAGAGGTTGAGCGCTTAAAATTAGTGGAGGCTAAAAGTTTGATGCTGGAGGCTCAAGTGAGCACTCTGGAGAAGCTCAGAGACGCGTCCAACCAAGCTCTCAAAGACCAGCGTCAAGCCCATACCGACGCGACTTATTTCTTCCTCGCTGTGAAGAAAGTATTACTTGAGCGACTGCTAACATGTCGTCTCGATGCTGTGAAGGACTTTTCAAAGATCCCATCCTTTGCTTACTTGAACGCACTCACTTATGATCACGTGCGGTCTCAAGGTTTCAACAGCCTAATGGGTCAACTTATGCTAAAAGAACTCCTTAGCTTTGAGGTTGATCTCGATGCCAAGGGTATTAGTGTGAACAATGATGGGTATGGTAACCCCGATCCAGATTCCTGTGACCAACGAGGAGGAGCTCTTTAAGGATGAGTTCGCATCTCTTGTTGTTCGAGAAAAAGATGCAGCTAAGGTGAATAATGGCGGGCCTTATCTTCCTGATTGGCTCGGTCCTATGATGAAGACATTCAGCTTCGAGCCGTTTAGCAACTTTATAGAGGAGAACAAGGTGTGGTTGACTATGCCTTGCCCCATACTTGGAAGACCCACTTCTCCTTCTCTGTTCGAGGAAGCAGCTGCTGAGCAACGTTCGAGGGAGATACATATGAGACTAGGTGAAGGTATGCCCTCTTATTTGGCTAAGGATGGTGTTACCTATATAAGGGAATTTCCCATCTTTACTAATCTCGAGGCCCTGAACAAATGGGAACCCACTGATCGCGATTATGTCCCCTCTATGCTTCAATACCATGCTCTCCATTTCGAAGAACTTGAATCGTTCGAGGATGCCATCAAAAACAAGGACTCGATCACTGTCGAGGTCCTGGATGTCGACAAACAAGATGCCAACAAGGCTAGTACTTCTTCTGCTCCATGAAGGCGGGGTATGCCCCTGTATGAATGTATAACTTATGAACATTTTCCCTAGTTTGATTATGCTTTTGTTTCAAATACTTACTTTCTTGGAACATGCATATTATCTGCTAATATTATTCTCGTTTTTCTCTGTGAGTATTTTGTCTAGTACCTAGCATAAACTCTAGACTAAAATACTGATAATTCAAGGTTAGTAACAACCTGAATGTAGTACAAACTCAGAGCTAGGATAGCTTGAGCATTAATATTAATAATTCAAAGTTAGGAATAAGTTGAATGTAATCATGAACTCGAAGCTAGGATAGCTTGAGTATAAATATTAATAATTCAAAGTTAGGAATAACTTGAATGTAATCATGAACTCGGAGCTAGGATAGCTTGAGTATAAATATTAATAATTCAAAGTTAGGAATAACTTGAATGTAATCATGAACTCGAAGCGAGGATAGCTTGAGTATAAATATTAATAATCAAAGTTAGGAATAACTTGAATGTAATCATGAACTCGAAGCTAGGATAGCCTGAGTATAAATATTAGTAATCAAAGTTAGGAATAACTTGAATGTAATCGTGAACTCGAAGCTAGGATAGCTTGAGTATAAATATTAATAATTCAAAGTTAGGAATAACTTGAATGTAATAAAAGCATGCGGTTTAATTGTTATTACAATCTTTGCTTCATGGTCGAATAGAGTGTTTCAAAAACAAGAAAATAAAAGCCGATAAATGGGATTTTCACCCTGTTTTTTCTTTATGACTATCTTGACCTTGAATTGGTCCTTCAATAATACCGCTTGAGGTTCATTTCGTTCCACGTCCGAGGGATCTCCTTCTTATCCTTTTGTTCCAACACACACCTTCCGTTTGGGTAGGCCTTAATGATCTTGTAAGGCCCTTCCCACGGCGCTTCCAGTTTCTTCACATGCCTTTGTACGCCCACATTCCTTAGGACTAGAAACCCCACTTGAAATTCCCGGCTACAAACATTCTTATTGTATGCTCTCGCCACCTGAGTCTGATATCTGATGATGTTAGCTGTAGCTTCATTTCTTTTGTGTTCGATCGTATCTAAGTCCAAGCTCCTAGCCTCCGCTTTCAATATTGGATCGTAGTTTGCGACACTCGTTCTCTCAACGACGATCTCAGCAGGGATTAGTGATTCTGATCCATATACTATACTGAATGGCGTCTCTCCCGTGGCTGTTCTAGAAGTAGTTCTGTAAGCCCATAACACACCATCAAGCTCGTCAACCCAATTTCCCTTGCACGCTTCAAGTCTCCTCTTCAATATATTCATGATTGACCTGTTGGAAACTTCTATCTGTCCATTCCCTTATGGATGGTACACTGAAGAGAAGATATGCTTGATTTTCATGGTTTTGCACCATTCTCGGAGCTTTTTCCCTGCGAATTGAGTACCATTGTCGGAGACAAATATCCTTGGTAACCCAAATCTGCAAACTATGTTCTTCCAGATGAAATCCATCAACTTGTCTTCTGTGAGATTTCCCACTGGTATCGCTTCTACCCATTTTCTGTAATATTCCACTGCCACGAGGATATGTGTCTTTTGTCCGGTCCCCTTCGGCAATGGTCCTACTAAATCCATCCCCCATTGGTCAAATGGGCACGTGATGACAGCCGGAATCATTGTCCTTGTTGGCTTGTGTGGCGTGTTCGCGTAGTACTGACATTCGACAGACTCCTTCGCATAGTTCATTGCATCGACAACAAGATTAGGCCAATAATACCCTTGCCGGATAACTTTCTAAGCTAGACTCTGCCCTCCTGAATGGTTCCCGCGGCTACCCTCATGAATTTCTGCGAGCACTACTTTAGCTTCTGCCGGGTTCAAGCAACGCAAGTCTGTTCCATAGAACGATCTCTTGTACAAATCTTTCCCCATCATGTAGTATCGAAGAGAACGATACTTGATTCTCCTTGCCTTGCCTGGGTCATCTGGTAGGATGTTGCTTGTAAGGTATCTGATTATGGGGTCCATCCAATGAGGATCTTTCATTATGTACATCATGGTCGGCAGTGGTGGATTAATGGAGGGAAGTGCTATAGTAAATCTTATGGTTGTCCTCGCATCTATCATTCCTGATGCCGAGGCGAACTTTGCCAGTGCATCGACTTTTTCATTACTCTCTCTCTCCCAATTTTGAGCAAATTGAATTCTTCAAAATCTTTGGCCGACTTCTTCAACAGATCGGCGTACGCAATCATATTATCTCCTTTCACCTGAAATGCGCCTGAGTAATGTGCCTCAACCAATTGTGAGTCTGTAAAGGCGGCCAACGTTTTCACTTCCATTGCTTTTGCAATC
Organism: Plantago lanceolata; assembly: GCA_028659135.1. Taxonomy (NCBI): domain Eukaryota; kingdom Viridiplantae; phylum Streptophyta; class Magnoliopsida; order Lamiales; family Plantaginaceae; genus Plantago; species Plantago lanceolata. The sequence goes on along the minus strand of JAQRGC012310418.1, from coordinate 2,692 downwards.
TTCATTCCTACAATCAAAGCCTCGTATTCAGCTTCATTATTAGTGACCTTGAAGCCGAGGGTGACCGAGCATGACAACTCAGCTCCTGATGGGCTACGAAGAAATATTCCTATTCCTCCACACTTCGCTGTTGTTGATCCATCGATTTGAAGTATCCAAGCGTCCTCTGATGGTTTGCTTCCATCAACTTCCTTGCTTACTTCCATCTCGTCAGTCCGTACGCCTTCAAGATGATAAACTACTCAAAATTCTGCTTCTTCCATAGTTATCTCACTATATGTTGGATATTGAGGACATACTTCATTTTGAATAAAGAGCATCATTCTTGACGACGAGAATGCCTTCTCTTCAGTCATGTCGTTATCCTCTTTATCTGGATATCCAGCGAAGAAGACCGCGATGACTTGAGCATTCTTCGCGCTTGGTGCCATATACTCGATCTCATGCTCACTTAATTCGATTGTCCATTTTACTAACTTTCCCGACATCTCCGGTTTGGACAGGACCTGTTTCAGGGGCTGATGCGTCAGTACTATGACCTTGTGGGCTCTAAAATATGGCTTAAGCTTCCTCGAGGTGTGGACTAGGGCGAATGCGTGCTTTTCCAGCTCCTGATAACGAGTTTCAGCTCCCGAAAGTGCCTTACTCACGTAGTAAATGGGTAACTGCTCGCTTCCCTGCATTCTTATCAGAACAGAGCTAACTGCTTCAGGAACCACTGCCAAGTATAAGTACAATGTTTCTCCATCTCGAGGTTTTGACAGCAATGGCGGCGAGGTCAAATACTGGTTTAGATCCTCTAAGGCCCTTTGGCATTCCTCGTCCCAGATGATCTCCACGTTCTTCCTCTTGCTTTTGTCATTCTTTCTAAGTGCCTTGAAGAAAGGTAAATTCTTTTCTGCCGACCTCGACACAAACCTGCTGAGCGCGATTGCTTTTCCCACTAATTGTTGTACTTCATTAAGGTTTTTAGGATGTGGCAAATCGAGTACATCTTTGATCTTCTCTGGGTTGGCCTCGATACCCCTTTCTGTGACCATGTAGCCCAGAAACTTCCCACCTTTGACACCGAAGGTACATTTGGCGGGATTCAGCTTCATTTGATACTTTCTTAAGATGGAAAAGTACTTCGTCAAGTGAGCCACATGGTCGGCTTCCTTTATGCTTTTGACAAGCATATCGTCGACATAAACTTCCATTGTCTTGCCCAACTCTTCTCGAAACATCCTGTTGACCAACCTCTGATATGTGGCTCCAGCGTTCTTGAGTCCGAATGGCATTACCTTGAAACAATACACGTCTCAAGCTTCAAAGAACGCTGTCTTGATTTGATTCTCTTGAGCTCTACTTGGTAGAATCCCTAGAACGCTCCTGTGAAGCTCATACACTCGACTTCAGCGGTCGAATCTACCAATAGGTAAATCCTTGGTAACGGGTAAGGGTCTTTCGGGCAGTGCTTGTTGAGGCGTGTGAAGTCGTTACACATGCACCATTTTCCATTTCCCTTGCTCACAAGGACAACATTGCAAATCCAATTTGAATACTGAACCTCTCTTATATGTCCTGCTTTGAGCAGTCTCTCGACTTCGGCTTTGATTATAGCTTCCTCTGGTGGGCTAAAATCTCTCTTTTTACATTGGATCCTAGTAACAGCAAGATCCACTTTCAATCTGTGTACCATTACCGAAGGGTCAATTCCAACTAAGTCGTCTGTAATCCAGGCGAAAACATCCACATTCGCTCTCAGACACTCGATGAGAGCTTTTTCCACTTCCGGCCTTAGCTCAGTTCCGATTCTGGTAACCTTAGATGGATCTTCGACCACGAGGTCTATTTATTTTAATGCCTCCAGAGCTTGAATCTTGTTCTCCTGTAAGTATCTCTTCTTTGGGGTTGGAGCAATTGGTACTGCTGGTATGACTCTGTACTTTTCCGGCTCTTTTCTCTCGTCTATGATGAGCACTTGTTTCTTCTTCTACGATCTGTTCCTTGTTCTCGAGGGATTGATGCGCCTCCTTTTAGATCTGTGACTTGTTATTGATAAGATTTCTACTGCATGTCCTCCCCCCATACTATTTTCCATTGCTAAGAGCGGAAGCGAGGTACGCTTCGCAGACAGGGTGTAACACGCCCAGGCTTGAATTCTATCACCTATTGCTTGCCCCACTCCGTTCTCTGTCGAGAATTTAATTCGGTTGTGCAGTGTAGACGAGACTGCTTTAAACTGTGCAATTGCTGGCCTCCCAAAGACTGCGTTGTATTGGAATAGAGCATCCACAACCAAGAACAGGACTTGCATAGTCTTCGTGTTAGGCTTCTGACCGAGAGTCACATTTAATATCACTTTTCCCAAAGTAGGCACTTTTGACCCTCCAAAACCGATGAGATTGCTTACTACTAATTTCAATCCTCGAGTGTCAATCTTTATTCTCTCCAATGGGTCCAGGAAGATAATGTTTGCTGAACTTCCAGTGTCGACCAACACCTTTTTGAACTCATAGTTGTTGACTACGAGGGAAATAACCAAAGGCACATTGGGGTCTTCGAGGTCACCTCCTCCCGAATTGTTCAGAGGAATCTCGCTATCATTGAGGGAGATCACATTATTTGTCGCTAGTTGATGACAGTGTTTTTTACACTTTTATTTGGTTCTTTTTCACCTATTTAGCTATCCTCTTGCATGCATTTTAGT
>JAQRGC012310381.1:0-12495 GCA_028659135.1 Plantago lanceolata | reverse complement strand
AGAATCAAAATTATTTCGAAATAACAAACTTTTACTTATGCGCTAAAAGTCTAAAACCATCACTATAGTCTTCGAAAAATTTAAAAACGTAAATTTAATTCTTTATTCTCCCGTTTATGTATGAATCGAACTCAAATTACCATTCAATTTATTACCCAACCAACTTATATTTACCAATCCCTCCACTAAATTAACGTTGGAATTTACATACTAGACTTTGGAAATTTTGAAGATCAAAAGTGTGTCAATTTTGATCAATACCGAGATAAACTTCGTCGGTCGGGGCGTGAATGCTGTAAATGATAGTAGACGCCTAGTGTTCTCAATGACCCTACCCTTACCCATACCCTTTAAAGACCCTAAATTTTAGACCCGGACTTGGACCCTACCCTGAATGAGAAAAGACCCATTTGGACCATAAACTTTAGACCCGATGGGTCCAGGTAGGGTCCGGACCCTTGGACCCTAGACCTGCAAATATTTTTTTTTAATTTTTCTTTGTATTCGAAAAATATTTTTTGTTAAGAAAAAAGAAAAAAAAACTTCACCGGACCTTAGACCCGGACCCTATCCGGACCCTTTTAAAAGGTTTAAAGGGTCCGGGTCCGAATCCGAGTCTTTTATAAATGGGTAAGGTAGGATCTAGACCCTACCCATTGATAACTCTAGACGCCATAAACTTTCATTTTTTGATTTAAACGTAAATCAAGATATGAATACTTAGTTGTGAAGTTTTGTTTTTCTTCACATCTGTGCAAAATAGTACTAGTACTATTGCTCTAATTCTAAACGCATGTGATTAATTTCAGGTAAAAGCAAAATCAGTGTATCATCTTGTCAAAAGTCAAGAGACCATTGTCATTCCAAAGAAACAACAGAGAAGCTAGCTAAATAAAAGGGTTCCCTCGATCCTGGGGCCCACGTGTACAGTGAGAGGGGTCACACTGTGCCCCCAAGGATCTAATTTTCCAAATAAAAGCAACACTTTAGCACCTGCATCTCACGTCATATGAATTATGTCATTGCATGATCATAACACGCTTTAAAATGAATAATCCATCCCAAAACAAATTAGTATAAATCCAAACCACCAGAGTCAAAATTATTTCGAATAACAACTTTTACTCATACGCTAAAACGATCACTATTATCTTCGAAAAATTTTAAAACGTAAATTTAATTCTTGGTTCTTCGGTTTATGAATAAATCCAAGTTGTATAGATCGAATTTAAATTACTGGTCAATTATTACCCAACCAACTTATATACTTACCATTCCCTTCACTAAATTAACGTTGGAATTTACATACTGAACTTTGGAAATTTTGAAGATTAAAAGTGTGTCAATTTTGATCAATACCGAGATAAACTTCGTTGATCGTATTAATAAATAAAAATTCAAATATACGAAATACCCAAAATACCCCCTACGCACTACATTTCCTCTATAAATTGCTCTTCTTCTTCTCCAACAAGTCTCCACAAACCAGTCTCACTCAAATCAGCTCACTCAACAGTCAACACACAACAATGGCAACTTCACCCTACACTCCCCGCTCTTCCTCCAGCAACGGCAAACTCTCAAACGACGAGCACCTCGACCCAATCGTCCGCCTCATGCGAAGCCAAGCTCAATATCAACACGACGACGAAAACGAAGACAACAGAGCAATAATCGTTCCAGTCCACGCCGCTCCAATCGTCTCCTCCTACAATGACCGCATCCGCCCCCTCCTCGACGCCGTCGACAAGCTCCGCCACCTCAAAATCATGCAGGAAGGCATCCAGCTCCCCACGATCGTCGTCGTCGGCGATCAATCCTCCGGAAAGTCCAGTGTCCTCGAGTCACTCGCCGGAATCAGCCTCCCGAGAGGCCAAGGGATCTGCACCAGAGTGCCTCTGATTATGAGGCTCCAGAATCACCCCTGCAGTGAGCCGGAGCTTTATCTCGAGTACAATGGCAAAACTGTTTGTACTGAGGAGGAGAACATTTCCGATTCGATTTCGATTGCGACGGATGAAATCGCTGGAAAGGGGAAGGGGATTTCGAGCAATCCGTTGACGCTGGTGGTGAAGAAGAACGGCGTTCCCGATCTTACTATGGTGGATTTGCCTGGGATCACTAGGGTTCCGGTTCACGGCCAGCCGGAGGACATTTACGAGCAGATTTCGAAGACGATTATGGAGTTTATCACCCCGGATGAGAGTATAATACTCAATGTGTTGTCTGCCAGTGTCGATTTTTCGACGTGTGAGTCGATTAGGATGTCTCAGAAGGTTGACAAGACAGGGGAGAGGACTCTGGCAGTGGTGACTAAGGTGGATAAGTCGCCTGAGGGCTTGCTGGAGAAGGTGACTGCTGATGATGTGAACATTGGGCTGGGGTATGTTTGTGTGAGGAATCGAATCGGGGACGAATCGTATGAGTTAGCGCGTGCTGAGGAGGCTAATCTGTTTGAGAATCATCCGCTTCTGTCGAAGATTAGTAAGGGTATGGTGGGGATACCTGTGCTGGCGCAGAGGCTGGTGAAGATTCAGGCTACTATTATTGTGAAGTGTTTGCCTGATATTGTTAGGAAGGTGAACGATAAGCTGTCTGCGAATGTGGCGGAGTTGAATAGGATGCCGAAGCATATGAGTTCGATTGCGGAGGCGATGACTACTTTTATGCATGTTATTGGTTCTGCTAAGGAGTCTTTGAGGAAGGTGCTTTTGCAGGGGGAGTATGATGAGTATCCTGATATGAAGTGTACTGCGGTGATGGCGGAGATGTTGAATAAGTTCTTGAAGGACTTGGAGAGTAATGGAGGTTCGGATGTTGATCCGACTAAGGACTTTTTGCTTGATGAGATTAAGGTGTTGGAGGATAGTAAATCGATTGGTTTGCCGAATTTTCTGCCGAGGTCGGCTTTTCATACTTTGTTGCAGAGGAAGGTGCAGTTGATATCTGAGATTCCTGTTGATTTTGTTGAGAAGGTTTGGAGCTATATTGAGGATGTGGTGGTGTCGATTTTGATGAAGCATGCTGATAACTACCCTCAGCTGCTGTCTTCTATTAAAAGAGCGGCGCAGAATCTCATTGATAAGAAGAAACATGAGTCGCTGGATTGGATTCGGGATGTGGTCGAGATGGAGAAGGTTACTGACTATACTTGTAGCCCCGAGTATAATGTGACCTACAATAAGCTCATGGGGTTTGAGGAGGAGTTCATGGAAACGCTGACTTGTCTTTCCGCAAGGGCTTTTAGGATAATAGAGATTGATGGATTTGGGCGTATTGGCATTGATCATCTGCGTGAACTTAGTGGGGCTGCGAAAGAAGCGTTTGATGTGAAAATGAGGATGACGGCGTACTGGAACATTGTGCTGAGAAGATTGGTTGATTCTATGGGGTTGCATTTGGTTTACAGTGTGCAGAAGCTGGTAAGCAAAGATTTGCAGATGGGGATCATCAATGAGGTTATGGGAGTTGAGGGGAACGGGCTGGAACGGATGCTGGAGGAGTCGCCTTCGGTTGCTGAGAAGCGAAAGAGGCTTAACCAAAGCATCGAGTTGCTCAAGGAGTCCAAGGGTGTGGTTGCAACCATCATGGACAGGGTTGTGTCTGATTTTGATTAGTAGCTAACCTTGGGTTTTAATTATGCACTACTTGTGTTTGTATTTTGGCTGGAATCCTGGAACTACCGAACTACTAGTATGAATTTGTGGATTTTGAAATCTTTGTTTAGTATAAATGTTGGTTCTCTATCACACGTTACGCCCCTAACATCCAAAAAATCGATCTTAATATTCTTTGTATTATGGTTAGGTAAAGTAAAAGTTCCAAACAAAGAAAATGCTCTATAAAGTATAGCAATGGACAAGATGTGTGCCCTTTCTTTAGCATGGCTTTGTACGGAAAAGGGTACAAGAATGATTCATAATTCATAGTATTCTATAATGTTCAATGATTCGGGAGTTACTTTCAGAAAATTGGAAATTCCAATTTTATATGTCGAAGACTTGTCATGGACTCATGGGTGGCCAATAGTCAATAGACTCAATAGTATGTTTGTGGGAATAATAATGAGAGAAATAGATTGTGGAAGACCAAGAAATTAGCCTAAATTCAACACATACCTATTCAAATCGGTTTAGATCTTTTCAAACGAAAATAATATGACATCTCATTTGAAATAGTTTGTTCGAATTTCTTTATGGTTTAGTATGTTTGCTTGATCTATTGAGGCATGAAGTTCTTGCTATTTAATGTTGGTAGTTTGGATATTCTTGTGCAACTTTTACAAATGATGCTTGTATTTCTTAAGATTAAGCCAAGGAAATATAAACTGACAAAAAAAGGCTTAGCAATGAAGACTAAAAGCAACAAACATTTGATTAAATCTTCAAAACAAGCACTTGAGAATTTCCATGGAAACAACACAGTAAAGTAGCAACATACTAGTACTGATTATTGAAGTAGAAAAACATAGAATAAAAAGGAACAGACTAGCTGCAAGAACATCATCTTAAATTTCCAGAATTGCATCTGTTGCAATCTTGTCCATGATCTTGGCCACAACATCCCTGGACTCTTTCAGCAGCTTGATGCTATTGTTCAGTCTCTTGCGTTTTTCGGCAATATAAGGCGACTCTTCCAGCATTTTCTCGAACCCATTCCCTTCCGGTCCCATCACCTCGCCTATGATCTCCTTCTCCATATCCATGCTGACCAGATTCTTGATGCTATACAGTAAATGCAAAGCCACTCCGTCTACCAATCGCCTCAGAACGATCTTCCAGTATGCATCCATCCTCATCTTCATGTCAAATGCTTCTTGCACAATGTCCGTGTGATCGCGTAAGTGAGCCACATCAACCTCACCATATTCCTCCAAATTGACTTTTGGAGGCTTGGAGTGATCACTCAAAACCTCCATAAATTGGTTCTGCTGGGCCATGTACTTGTTCCACAAAGCAACATACTCTGGATCACATGTATAATCAGTGAGTTTCTCCATTTCTACGATTACATTTACCCAATCAACCCCGTGCTGCTTCTTCTTGATCACCAGGTTCTGTGTAGCCCTTCTGGTAGTGGATAGCAGCTGTGGGTAGTTATCAGAATGCCGCATCACGACAGAAATCAGCACTTTCTCGATATAGCTCCATGCCTTATCAACAAAGAGAAAGGGTTCTCCCCCTAAAGTCTTCACCCTTTTCTGAAGCAGAGTCATGAAAGCAGCTCTAGGCATGAAATTCGGCAGGCCGATAGACTTCTTTTCCTCTAACACCCTGATTTCATCCATCAAGAACTTTTCCTTGGGGTCCTTCTTAGAAAGCTGGATACAATTTGCATACTCGTTTAACATCTCTACGAACCTAGCAGTACAGTGCATTTCCATCTCCTCAGGATACTCATCGAACTCCCCTTGCACGAGAATTTTCCTCAAAGAATCTTTCGCTGAACCAAGGATGTGCATGAAGGCAGTCATTGCTTCAGCAATTGATGTCATATTTCGGGGCAACTTGTTCAAATCATCCATATTGACTGAGAGCTTCTCGTTAATCTTCCTCACTATATCCGGCAAGCATTTGACGATTATAGTCGCCTGAATCTGCACCAGCTTCTGCGCCAACACAGGAATTCCAACCATGGACTTACTGATTTTGGCCAGAAGATGATGGCTCTCAAAAAGCCTAGCCTCTTCCTCACGTGCCTTTTCGTAAGACTCATCACCAATACGGTTCCTCACACAAACATAACCAAGCCCAATGTTGACATCATCAGCAGTAACCTTTTCAAGCAGGCCTTCCGGTGACCTGTCAACTTTCGTAACCACAGCCAGGGTCCTCCCTCCTGACTTGTCAACCTGCTGAGACATTCGAATGGACTCACAAGTGGTGAAATCCACACTCGCAGATAGAACATTCAAGATGATGCTTTCTTCTGGAGTAATATACTCTTTAATGATATTCGAAATCTGCTCATAGATGTCATCTGGCTGTCCATGAACCGGAACACGAGTGATCCCAGGCAAATCGACCATGGTAAGATCAGGAACACCCTTCTTTTTCACAACCAAAGTCAAAGGATTATTGGAAATCCCCTTCCCCTTTCCCGCCATTTCATCAGTAGCCTTAACAATAGCATCAGCAATGTGTGTTTCATCAGTCGGCACAACCTTTCCACTAAACTCCAAGAAGAGTTCAGCCTGAGGATTTGCATGATTTTGCAGTCGCATTATCAGAGGGACTCTGGTGCAAATTCCCTGGCCTCTCGGAAGGCTAATTCCAGCAAGTGACTCGAGAACACTAGACTTCCCCGAGGACTGGTCTCCAACCACCACGATTGTCGGGAGCTGGATGCCTTCTTGCATGACCTTGAGGTTGCGCAGACGGTCAATTGCGTCAAGGAGTGGACGAATTCTGTCATTGTAAGACGAAACAATCGGGGCCTGAACTGGAGAAGCCACTTGTTCTTGCTGTGAAATGTTGAGCAGACTTAAACGCTTCTCACATTCAAGCACTGTGGACACACTTTCTCTATTGCGTTGGGACTTTTTAGTACTGGTCATGTTTCTTTCTTTCTTTCTCTACCTGATTGTTTTTGCTGTTTCTGTTGTGATATGTGCTTCAGCACCAATGGAGGGTATTTATAAGGCAGCACTGTAAGAACTGCATGAGCCTGGAAACCAATAGGTGCTGTGTTATTACAACTGTAATAATAGCCTGAAATGAAACGTTTCAAGCTTTAAGTTTTAACCCTTAATAAAGTATTGCAGCAGAAATCAAGAAAAGCAGCTGCCTGAATGAAGCTTAAATCGCATTGATTAACCATCCATACGAAAGGTCCTGCCTAAATTCATTTGTTTAATTACTCAACATTAAGTTTACCTAAAATGGTTAATTTAAGGTTCTTGATAAGCTGAGGCTACTGTAATCCTTGTTGTAACTGTAGTTTTTATCATCTTTTACTACCTGGAGTCCTGGAGTATAACTTATTCTTTCTTGTTATAGACTACTTGGATCGTTTGTAATACAGTACCTGAACCAAGTTTTCCCATGCACATCTACAAATTTATGATACACAAGTCAGATGCAGTGGCTAAACTTAGCAGACAACATTCTTATGTTAAATGGCTATCTATAGGTTTGTTTTGTTTGTCCTTTTTATTTCGAAAATACGAAGTGCTCCCTCCGTTTTTTATTATAAGATTTTTTAGGTTTCTAGCTAGTATTGTTTTGAGCCTTATTTTTTTTATAAGAACTTTAAGGTTGTTATTTTACAATTTCCATGTGTAATATTACAATTTCAATATGTAATATTACAATTTAATGACTAATATTGTACTACTACTTTTTACATCTATTTGTGTGTAATGGTGATTTCAATGCATAGAATTCTGTGAGTCGAATACTTTCTTAATAAATGTGTAAAACCTTAAGAATCTTATAAAAAACGGAGGGAGTAATAACAAATTTAAGGTTGATTTTTACAATTTCAATGTGTGATGATTGTAATTGTACAATTTCAATGAGAAATATTACAATTTCAATGCGTATCATTCTACTCCTTAAGAAAATTACACCTTATATTATTCCAATGTGTGATCTTGGCGTATTATTCTCACCAAAACGGAGGGAGTAATTTTTTTTACATCTATCTAGCTATATAAAATGGTGATTTAAATGTATAAAATTTTGTGAGTTAATACTTTTTTAATAAGTGTGTAAAACCCTTAAAAATCTTATAAGAAAAAGGAAGGAGTCGTTAACTGTTAGGCATTTTAATATATTTTCAAATATTTTATCGTTTACGAGTACACATCCACAGACTGATTGATATCAAACAGAAAAGTGTTCATAACTACTCTTACAAGAGGTACTAGTCGACCGACTCTAGTCTAGTACTATGATCTAGCTACACGCCAAGATCCATCCTGCACCATAGTCTCATTTTTTGTGTATGCATATGATGAATTGGTGATCGTATGGGCATACGTCAATGAAATCCGAGGTTGTAATGTGGACCATAATCTGATTATGCTGCCAAGTTTCTAGAAGTAGTACCAAATACTACCAAGTAAAACATACACAGAAAATGTAAGGAAGCTTCTAAGAAGAGACCTTTCACCTTTCCTTCACACATGGATAATTAAAGCCTGTTTGGACCTTGGAGTTTAGTGACATTCTAGTAGCATAGTAGTACATGTTTAATGTTTTGGTCAAAATTTTACAGAGAAGAGCTAAAAACAATTTGCATGGCTTTATTCCGTTATCTCATTGCTTTTGTCACTTCTGTTTCCAGATTTTTTAGCAAGTATATAAACCCTTTTCTTCATTAACATTCTCACCATCATATTAACAGTCTGTAATTTACAAACGCAAAACAATACACTTGATTAACAATGGCTGATATCTACAGTCTAGTCATCTGCATTTCAGTTCCTCTGCTTGTGCTGATCTTGGCCAAGTTCAGAACCACTTCAACCCAACTCCCCAAATCATACCCGATTTTCGGCTCCTTTTTCACTTTCTTGAAGAACAAAGACCGCTTCGTACAATGGCAATCATACATTGTAACATCCACACCCAACCTAACTTTCACTCTGCACGAACCTCTCGGCCGCCTGAACGTTATCACGGCGAATCCTGCGAATGTGCAGCACATTCTCAAGTCTCGATTCGAAAACTATCAGAAAGGTGATTTTTTTCACACTGCCTTGCAAGACTTTCTTGGAGAGGGCATTTTCAACACGGATGGGGAAAACTGGAAGTTCCAGAGGCAACTCGCCAGCCACGAATTCAACACCAAATCCCTTCGTAAGTTCGTGGAGACAGCAGTTGATACTGAACTGTCTGATCGACTTATCCCGATACTTCAAACTGCTGCAGATTCGAAAGCTATTCTTGATTTTCAGGACATTCTGCAGAGGTTTGCTTTTGACAACATTTGCAAGATAGCGTTTGGATATGATCCTGCTTACTTGTCTCCGTCTCTGCCTCAGCAAGATTTCGCTGTTGCCTTCGAACAGGCGGTCATTCTCTCCAGTGAGAGGCTTGGCTCGTTCACCCCTTATTCCTGGAAAATCAGAAGAGCTCTCAACATTGGATCAGAGAGGAAGCTTAAGGAAGCCGTATACAAAGTTCGCCAATTCGCAAAAGAGATGGTGAGAAAGAAGAAAGAAGAATCGTCTCTCGAGTCTGTTGATCTACTGTCCAGATTCTTGAGCTCAGGACACTCAGACGAAGATTTCGTAACTGACATTGTCATAAGCTTCATGATAGCTGGGCGTGATACGACCTCAGCCGCATTAACATGGTTCTTTTATCTTCTCTTCAATAATCCACAAGTAGAAAATGAAATTCTGAGAGAGATAAAAGAGCAATCCGATGAAATCCCAGCTTACGAAGAAGTAAAGGATATGGTGTACACTCACGCCTCACTATGCGAAAGCATGAGGCTTTACCCTCCAGTTCCAGTAGACTCGAAGCAAGCTCAAAATGACGATGTTTTGCCAGATGGGACGAAAGTTAAGAAAGGAATGAAGGTGACTTATCATCCGTATGCAATGGGGAGAGTTGAGAAGGTCTGGGGGAAAGACTGGGCTGAGTTTCAGCCAACGAGGTGGCTGGAGAAGGTGGAGGGATCAGGCAATAAGTGGAAATTTGTGAGCCGGGATGCATATACTTACCCGGTGTTTCAAGCTGGACCAAGGATTTGTCTCGGGAAGGATATGGCATTCTTGCAAATGAAGGCGGTAGTAGCCGGTGTTCTGCGCAAGTTTAAGGTGGTGCCGGTTCTGGCTGAAGGAGAGGATCCGGTCTACGTGACGAATTTGACGGCAAAGATGAAAGGCGGTCTGAGGGTGAGGATTGAGGAAAGGGCCTAAGTACTAAACAAGAAGTGATCATCTGCTGATATTTCTATATTATATGTTTTTGTGTGGTTTCTTTGCTTCATATTCTGTTCTGCTGTATGGTTTGCTTTGCTATAGATAGCTGCACAAATGAAGATTATGCAGAGACCTTTCATCATCTTCATGTGCAGCAGATAAATAATGTTGTGCTATTTTGGCTTTATGCTCTATTTGGTTGAGTATTGTTAACTCTTGTATTATGTATTATATGAACTTGTTTGAATTTTCGATTATGTATTATATGAACTGAACTTGTTTGAATTTTCGGAATTCATCTTTCACGTTCATTAAATTCAATTCCTTTCGGATTTATTTAAACTTACACATCAAAATCTGTCTCGGGAAGGATATGGTGTTCTTGCAAATGAAGGCATTAGTTGCTGGTGTTTTATGCAAATTTAGGGTGGAGCCGGTTCTGGCTGAAGGAGTGGATCCGGTCTACGTGACGAATTTGACTCTGAAGATGAAAGGTGGTCTCTGGGTTAAGGATTGTGAAATGTTGAGCAGACTTAACCCGCACTACTCGAGATAATTTACTCAATTTATAAGATTAAAGCTTCCCAAATTGTAGCTGTAGAATTATACAAGATGCAACACTGGATTATAAGTGACATAGTGTCTCGTGTCATCACATCGATACTGTATCTAAAAACTTCTTAAATGGCTAGTAACAATCTTCATGTGAAATGAATAGCAGTACCGGATCATGTAAGTCGTTGGTCAAGGCCTCAAGGGCCTCAAGGCAAGCGGACAACTCTATTTACAGCAGAATCCAATGCATCTACCTGTCTCCTGAGGATTTTTCTGATTTCGTCAAGGAAGCCAAGGAACCTAAACTTAGCAGACACAATTCTTATGTTAAAATGTACTACAAGTGAACTACTATTAGACTGTGGAAGCAGAAAGTTCCACTGCTAATAGTGACATTCTTGAATAAAGAAGGGGTTTAACATGAGAAAGTACGACTAAAAGGATACAATTTCGTGGCAAGGGTGTCCATCCCTTTCATCTCTTCATTTAATCTGCAAAGTAGAATTTTGCACCGATGTAAGCCGAGGGGATTTAAAGAAAACCAAAAGCAAGGTGAACTTAGGTAGGCAATCTACATTAATGGGTTGGAGATATTTCTAGAGCCCTTTTTGATAATGCCAGAGCAAATGTATTGAATCATGATGTAAATTTTAAATATATATGGAAATAAGATTTTTAAGACACTCGACACTGGCAGATAGTATCTACGACAATCTTCCTGACGAAGGCATTCAGAATGATGAACTGGAAACATCAAGAACACCACTTAACAGTTAACAAGTAACAACCTAACATCGCCAATGTTGAATAGGAGCGAAATAAATTCTACAGATAGACAGATGTTGAGGGTAATAATGTTGTTTATTTCTTTCAGGATTCTTATGTTCCTCTCTAACCTGACTGATAGGTCAGACCTAATGTCAACTAGTAGCAGGTTACGTATTGAAAAATCGGAACCAATGGTACTGCTCTGATCCTGTACTATTTGCACCTATAGATTGTATAATGTCAAATTTTATTTTCCCTTGATGAAATCATAGACAACCAATTTTGACAAGCAAGGATGGCTCTGTAACTTACACAAATGTCAACATGTATTCATCGGATAACTAAAATTCTCCGAGCACATAGTATATCATAGATATAAAAAGATGAGGATACGAACCTGAGACAAGAATTTATGTACCGATTTCCTTTCGTAGACGTATCAAGTACTGAAAAATTAAACATAACAAATAATCATTGCTCTGCACAGCCATATATCGTGAAATTATTCATTCAAGAAAGACTTCTGGAATATAATCATGTGAGCACTTTTTACACAGACAAGATAATCATTTCAGCATTACACAATATGTTCGAGATAGAAATGGAGAACCATAACATAAAAATAGAACCATGGAAGACAGAACTTATCCTTGTGCACAGAATGTAATCAGAAACCGAGTCGAACACGATTTACGAAAACGAAACAAGACGGTTACATGCTAACCGCATTCCTGAAGACGTCCAGCAGCATCACTTAAGCAATCAATGTGATCCATGGTACTACTGGTAGCCTAACAAAAATTCCCCAAATTAGACTCACTAAAACAAATGGTATCATTTTCATTAGAAAGAACAGTATTTGCAATTTAGCATTGCTTCTTATTCTGTGCAATCAATACCAATTACCAAATTCAGAAAGGGAATTTAAAACCCTAACAGAGAGAAAACATCGAACTGAACTAATTTAGGAGAATAATAACATAACACCACCTGTGAGAGGGATAACCGGAGAGAAGCGAAGAGAGAAGCAAAGCTCTCGGCTATAGCAGCTGAATCTCTCTCCACCGCGCTCAGAGCTTTCAGAATCTCCGACGACGACGCTTCAGCTGGCTCCTGAACAATCGGAGCTTCTGTGACGTCGTTTCCACCGTCGCAATCGAGCTGAGGTGCCGCGATCGAGCTGCTGCCGGTATCATCCATCGTTGATTGAGCAGAAAGTGACTCTGAATCAGATCAGAACCGGGTCGGAATAGATGACTTTAAATTGCTAGCTTATGGTTATGTAGATGTGTCGG
>JAQRGC012310350.1:0-13806 GCA_028659135.1 Plantago lanceolata | reverse complement strand
TTCTTTTCCCATTTTCTTTATGCTTTTGCAGATGGATCGGCACAAATATGTGAAGGTGGCTTATCATGGATTCACCGAGTTATCAAAGGAAACCAAAGTTGCGACTTATGGAAATACATTGATTCGCAATGCATTTGACGAGCCTGAATATGCTCTCATAGATACCCTTTTCTCTCTGGCTGAAGCTTACTTGTTTGCGCAACTTGTTCACTTCAAAGATAATAATCAAGGGAAAGTTCCGGCAGAGTAAGAGAACTACTCCTTACTTCGTAGAACATTAAAATGTTAGTATAAGGGGTGTGCGGTGTGCCCTTACCTTTTTTACATATGGCATTGTTAAAAACTTAAAATATGTGCGTGTCTGTACTGAAAATATAGCTGTTTTATCGACGGTATGCCCCTTGCTACATGCACTAGAAAGTAAAATAAAAACTATAGGTGTCCACTCTTTTCTAGCCCTGTTAAAAGAAATATCCATGCTGTCACACAAAAGACAAGCCACTGTGAGTCTTTCATAATGGGAATCCTAACCAATGCTTATCCATCTTGGATTGGTATATTTGCGGAAAAAGTTTCCATAAATGATAAATCCTTTGTTGTAAACTTGCAATTATCAGACCCTGCTCTATGCTATTAGATTTTCTTCATAAAATTTGTATTGTTATAAGCACAATCTCATATATGCCATCACAAAACCTCCTTTTGAACCAAAAAACTGCCAGCATGAAATGGTTCCATGTATATTGGCAAAGAAATTGTTAGTGATCTATATTATTTGCTTCTTAGTGTAAACTAATGCAATATATTTAAGGGCCTAAAATCATGAGAAAATAGTGTTATGATTAAGTGTGCAACAGTTAAACTAATTCCAGTTATTTCAGGTAACAAGAATTTATGCATTTTGTACATCTGGCTTTTCTGGTATAGTTCACTTCAAACGTTTTGTTTAATTTCCTATATTAGGATGTACAGACATAGATGCATGCATGTAATCACATGCACATAGCATGTATTTGTAAAATTACCGATGTTTGAGATTATTACTTTTATACTTTTATACTATTAGCATGAAATATCAGAAATACATCACCTGCCACCATTAAAAACCAAACCGTAGCAGAATTACTCACTGTTATAAGTTCATCTATATGGAGAACATAGCCTCAGGCTTGTAGTCACTTACCTTTTTGTTTTTGTATTTAAGATTTGCTATGTTGTCATGTTGCAGTTATTATCAGATGTATAAAGATGTTCGAGCTGCAGTTGATATGTGTCACCGTGATGGGACACTAAAGAAGATGGTTGCAAAGGATCCTGAAAGGTATATCAAACGTAACTGGTTATGAAGCGTGGAGCAGCAATTGTTTGATATTCTTTGGGCTATACTCTGGGATATTATAAAAATGTGCACCAGAGGTATTTGATACCGCAGGGAAATTGAATAAGAAGACAGAATGTAGGATCAGCAAATTGCTGAAATTCTGTTAATTTTTACTTAATAATATCGAAAGACGAATAGATATCTCTGCACGAGGATGGAATTGCCAATTCTTTTGCTAGAATGTAACCTCGCTCTCATGCAACCATTTTAACCCGGAACACTAATTTTTAGCCTAGATGATATTCTAACAACTCTTCTCACAAATGACCTTTTCTCCTAGACCACAGATGAGTCGCTAACAATTTTCTTCTGCCTCTTGTAGGGTTTATAGATCCAACAAATTTGAATTCGATTTGAAAAACTTTTGCTGTATTTCGGTAGTAGCTGGGGATGGTGACACCAATTTCGGTAGTCACAGTAGCACGAGAAGGAAATGATTTTTGTTTTTCCTTTAAAACAGTGCTGGGGTTCCTTAAAATGCGCCTGTGAGTCTAACATTGCAGAGTATTTTTGGGAAACATGTGATAATTTTCTCATGAACTCCGCGATAATTTTATCAGCCTTTATCCAAATTTAAATATACACCTGAGAAGGTATAGATGCTTATTTATAGCACATTGCAAAACCAATCACACTCTATTGATATGTGTACGAAGTTAACAGTCATAAACGCCAAAAGATATGGACAACCATAGAATTTTAATGAGCTATTGCCTATAGACTTTAGGAGTGATTGGATAAGAAAAGAACTTGAAAAGAGAAAAGATGGTTATGAAACCTAGAAACCTGATTTAGGGACACATTATATAGAGAAATATTGCTGAAGATGCAATGGATTTATCTTGTCTCAGTGATTTCCGCCATTCTATTGATCAAAAGAGGTCTAGGTGTGCATAAGCGAACTAGCTTGGCTCTTTGTTTTAGGGAAAAGGTGCATGATTTAGCTTGTCTCTTTGCTTCACTGAAACCTGTTGCACAAGGTGCAATTGCAACAAGGCTCAAGGCCTTCTTTTATGGTTGATTTATACACTGAGTGAAATGCACCATTAGTATCTCAATTGATGTTTTGAGAGAGATTTGATGTTTTTAATTTTGATCAGAGTGACTCAGTTGAGAATGTCATCCTGGTTGGATTTGGTGACAATAAGGTGAAATATGATCCAACTGGATACTGACATAGATGGACACTAGAGCTTAATCCAAACAGGCCCAACTATTTTTGCATTAACTCATAGGCAGTGATTTAATTGAAACATGTCTCGCAATCCGTCAGTATCATAGAGCACCTAGGTGCTAGTTTAAATTTTAGATATTAGAAGGATTTATTTACTATTTTTACTGATATTTATATCATCGTTTAGATTTTATTTGAGCTTTATTTATGGTATTTGTATGTTCTACTACAACTTGGTGTCTTCTAAATATACCCTCTCTCCCCCTTTCATTTTTCTTTTGGATGAGGGTCCTACATTTATTGAAAGGCCTCTAGTGTGGCAATTTTACACAAATAATTTCCAGATATCACCGAACTGTTTAGGCTCACCAAGTTTAAACATAAAAATGTAGACCTTAATTTATTCTCTGTGTTGTGTTATCAGGTATATCAATGCGGACAGCTCTATTGTCCCCATGCTAAAGATGCTGAGAGACTCTGGCCGAGCTACATTTCTGGCAACAAACAGGTATTACTCAAGTCAGAAGTTGTTAGCAACAAATGATGTTTAATGTTTTCATCATCCATTGTTTGGTGGGCATTTATACAACCTCTCCTTTCTGATAGAACTATGTAAATTGTGACGCATCATGAGTGTCTGCGATACTTGCTTCTAAAATTTGTCGCATTGTATTTGTGTCTCTCTTTTTGCTGAATAAACGGTACGGTTTGTGTACAATCTTTTATCTGTCAACTAGCTGACACGTCACACAAAAATCACATGTCCTGCTGAAATTACCCCATATAGTATTCTTTATATTACTTCTAATACTAATTGTATACGAACATTAGAAACTAAAGTGGAAATGAACCAGGAATAAGAGAAGGAAAAAATACATACATAAATAAATAAGTAAATAAATAAAAGAAGAAATTGGGGAGAGATGTTATTGCAAAATAGATAGGATGCCAAAGAAGTGGGATTGTGGGAATTCCGATTGAAATAAATCAAGATTTAAATGTAACAGTCATAAACACTGCATTAGTTTCTACTTGCTAACTATGAAATATAGTAACCTCCAACTCAACTTTGTTAACATTAATTAACTAACCTCGGGAGAAACCCCACATTTATATGCACCTGTACATGGTTCTTGAGTCAATATCATCTGGTCTCGAATGTTCCCACCGCATTCTTTATAGCCGTTTCAAAGTGTAGTACCTGTCATAATCGCAATTGTATATACTATATACTGATTTCAGTACAATGAATCACAAAATGGATATCTTAATCGGGTAAATTTAGTCGTTCTGTTTTGTACATATTTACCCCTCTTGTGTCTGGAGTGATGTCATTCATGTACCCCACTGCCATATCTTGAGAAATTTTATTGCATACTAGACCTCTATTCCTCATATTTACTTCTTTTTTGTCTAGAAATATGTGATAAACATGAGCTTCCAGTTTCATCTTATTTTACCGTCAAGTTAGAATTTCTACATTTTCTTTTTCTGGTGCAGTCTATGGGATTATACAAATATTGTGATGAACTTTCTTTGTGGGCCGGGAGATACTGATGGCTGCCCTGCTTCAAATATTGATTGGCTTCAATATTTCGATGTTGTTATAACTGGCAGGTCCTAAGCTTTCCTTACTAAGTTATTGTCGTAATTAATTTCATACATTTCCTCGTTCAGTTCCATTTAGTTATAACTGGATGATTTTTACCTAAAGAAAAGTAGGCAATTGAACCGTTGAACAAAATTTGGCCCAGAATCGAGATTATTTTTGTGATATTAATGCATGACTGTTCTAATTATGGCATGTTTTATACATGAATTATGTGCAGTGCAAAACCACGTTTTTTCCTTGACGAGAACCATGCTAGTCTGTTTGAGGTTGATCTTGAGTCAGGGATGCTTCTCAACACTGATGATGGAACTCCTATGCCTGAGGTTAGTTTGCATTGCATGGCCTTTCTAGTACAGAAATGGTAGATGCTATCTATGGTTGTCAGCTCTTCTAATGGCGTTTTTGTTAATTGGACCAGGTCGACACGTCTCTAAGGTTGCCGGTGAAGAGCTCAGAGAGTTGCAAAGTTTTCCAGGTTTGGCTATACTAATCATGAGCCCGAGAAAATGATTTCGTTATAATTTACTTTATAGTATTCTATGATTGGCTATCTCCATTTTGTGATTTACCTTTTGAAACTACATTGTCAGGGGGGAAATGTTGGCCATCTGCATAAATTACTATCTATAGAGTCAAGCTCTCAGGTACTCCGCAGTCCGCACCCATTATGGATTTGCCTGTTCTGCCTATTATGTGTATAATCTATTTCAAGGTCAATATAATATAGGTCACAATAGCTGCACCATTCATATGAAGTCATTAAATAACATATCATTGTGTTGTAGTCTTTTTGGAAGCATGATCCTAGTTTCATTGTTTTCTTCTTTAAATAAACATATGATAGCCTGAGTTATGCTTTATCCTTTTGGCTTTTGGATTATCGCTGTAAAATTGTTCTTCCATTAATCACAGTTTAAAAAGATAAAGAATTTAACTACAGTGGTATGTTTTGTCCACACAAGCTATGGTTTACAATACTTACAAATATGATTCAAGTTGAATGCAGGTTGAGAACTTGATTACATGCATGAAATTCCTGAAAACTAATTCCAAGCTAATTCTGAAAAAATAACACAAAACAAGTTTGCATATTATATTTGCTTCCAGAAATATAATTTCTGCAAAAGATTTGGTGTATAAATGAAGGGAAATAATTATTCATTTATTTGTGAACAAGATTACTCTTGGCTCAGTTTCTGAGAACATTATCCATGGGTGCTAAACAATCTATATTGCCTGATACTAATAACGACATTTCACATCAGGTGCTCTATGTTGGGGATCACATTTATGGAGATATACTGCGCAGTAAAAAGGTTCTTGGTAGGTCTCAAGCATTTGTTTTTTATTCATGGTTCATATTGTGCTCTGTTGTTCATTACCACTTTTGAAAGCAACTTTGCTCAAAGCTGTAAACTTGTTTATCATAAACTGAAAAAAGATGTAAGCTCATAAATTAACTCAAGCAGTGAGCTCATATTCAGAATACCTCCGGCAAGATATTTGACAATTCAGTTCATATTTCGTTTTTTACTATAAAATTTGCTCAGTAAGGAAATTTACACAAATACTATCTCAGTTTGTCGTGTTCACCTTAAGATCCAACCTGTCGTGACTTTCTTACACTCAGAGCCCCACCATTAACAGAGTTTTACACATCCCTCTCCCTCCGCGAAAAACCTGTTGATGTCACCAAAAAAATAAAAAAATAAGGCCAAAAATACCCCTGGATGACATCATGTTCATGTGTAATATTAACTTCCCAAGTTTCCCCATGTGGGTGTAAAATTTATAGGGGGTATGAAAGTACTTTAAAAAAAGATAAATTGAAACTTGATAGTAGTTGTTATGAAATACTCCCCAAATTACCATGCCATGTCAACTAAATTCCAGGCAATTCACCAACTCATATCAAAGGGTGTCTTGAAGCCGAGTTATCTATGAACGGGGGTGTGAAAGTCAAATTATAGCTTTTTGGCAATTTGGCTAGTTATCGTTGTGCTGGTTGGCAAGGTGTATTTCTTGGCATATACTGTATGTACTTGTGTCTTGTTATACTTGTCTTCTATTCTGGGATTGAAAAAACACTGAATATGGCACCCTTAAATCCCATTTCGGGATAATTATATGTACTTGTTCACATCATCGTGCTCACTGTTGATTTACAACTATGTTCCTCCTTGTCGCCTGATGTGAACTGAGTTAACTAGTGTGTTTTATAATAAAGTTATCGAACACACAGCAATAGACAATCTTCTCTTCAGATTCTGGAATACTGTGCTTCTGTCATTTATATACTTTAGTTTTGGTTTAATACTGTATCACTTTATTTTGATAGGCTGGAGGACAATGCTTGTTGTTCCGGAGCTTGAGAAGGAAGTCAAGCTTCTCTGTACATTAAGGAATACCCGAAAAGTAAGTTGAACTACAATTACTAGCTTTTGCATGTGATATTGCTAAAGCCTAAATTACATAGTTTGGACTTTGGAGGCACCATCTATCATGACTACCTGTAAAGTGTCGGTTCAGAAACCTAAGTTTCAGCATTCTGTATAATCCATCAGTCGAAGTCTGTGGTTTGACTGTTCTCGTGTTACTACCTCCATGTTCTGCACACAGAACAATGCTATTTTAAGTTATAGATGACGCATCCTTAGAGATTGTTGATAAAGCCATAGAGGTTTCTGGCAGATAAAAGGGTCCAAGTGTTGGTTGTGCATACACTTATATCTCGTAAAACAATTCTTGACACAATGTGTTTCTTCTCGGAAACTGAAATTATTGGACCTCCTAAAAATTTACCAGCGAACTTTTATTACCTTGTACATCTATGCGACAATGCTCTTTTTCACTTTAATACTTTATACTGTGATTTTCTGCAGCTACTTCAAACATTAAGAAGTGAGCGAGACCACATTGAAGATAAAATTCATCACCTGAAGTGGTCACTCCGGTTCAGGTAACTGATTCAATTCTTTACCAGATAAATATACACTTGAGAACATACACTAAAAATATAGATGATAATCCTGAAGGATACGTAATCATGCATTTAAATATATACCCGGGTTCCCCTTTCCCAAACCACTCAGCACAATGAGGACAATAACAGCGATGCCAATAGTAAATAAAGGAGTAGTAAAAGAAAAAGGAAACTAAAATCACTAGAATTTTCTCTGCAGGTCTAACAATGTGAACATTGTGAATGAGGAGGTTCCGTTTGAGGTTGCAAAATTGCAGGTTGGTAAATTCTAGTATTACATGTAAGATTGTAGGTAGATTCACACGAGTTCAATGTGCTTAAACTAAAATTAATATTTTCTTTTGATCTGAACCCTTCATTATCTTTTGTTGTCAGTCCCAGCAGAAGGAAGTGCGAGATTCTCATAAGAAAGCTCAACTCGAGTGTCATCAGAAGGTAATAACTCATAAGTAACAGAAGTTGTTTTTTTGTTTTTTTTTTCTTTGGAGGTGACTATTAGCTTGAGCACCTGTATCTTTATTTTGTGTGTATCATACTGGTTATTCATCACTGATAGAATTGACTTATTTGAGTCTTTCTTCTGTATCAAATATGTTCAGTTCCACAAGGTTTGGGGTCAACTCATGAAGACCGGATACCAGAACTCTCGCTTTGCGCATCAGGCAAGTAGCCTCGAACAAAACTATGACATACAATGGGAAGTTTTTCGATTAACATGTTCTCACGTTTGTTTTCCCCTTTATTTTCTTTTTTTGTAATTTTAGGTGGAACGATTTGCTTGTCTTTATACTAGCCAAGTGGCTAACCTTAGCCTGTACTCCCCCGATAAGTACTACAGGCCGAGCGAAGATTTCATGCCCCATGAATCCAATATCTTTGCTTCATAAACTTAGCCGATCAGTACATTCTGTATTTATGTATGACAGCTGAAATCGAGAATGTTCTCCAAACTGTAATCGAAATATCTTCGAGTCGACGGTGGAGTTGCCATTTCGTATATTCGTAGCTAGTCGTGCTTGTGAAATACTCCAAATTCGTACCAACTTTTAGTTGTACTGGCATACGTATTACTGCCTGAGGCCAAACTTGGCATTTCATTCTGTTTTCTGGAACTGTTGTGGCCAGGGGAGGAACCAGAGGGGGCATAGTGGGGTGTTCCCCCCTAAAATTTCAAAATTTACAATTTTTTAAATTTTGGTCCCCTCGAACTCTCGTAATAACCATGTATATATAATTTCGCCCCCCCTAACTTCGAATCCTGGGTCCGCCCCTGGTTGTGACAAGTCTGTCAAGTCGAGGTTTAAATTTGTATCAGTAACACCCTGCTCAGTTTAACGTAGAACGGAATATCTTCTGTAAGTTCACCGGAAAAAATTTTTAAACATAAAAACATCTTGTATTCTTGTTTGGAGGTTTGTTCCACTAAGTTTTCATCTTCAAAACCTAGCATAGCTTTTCAATGGTCTGTCATATTTTCCAGCGTAATATCACATTCAAGTGTTTAACAACGTACGGATTCAAGACCTGAGGCCATGTTTTGCCTCTGAAGCTGTTGAAACATGTAATACAGACATTTTCTCCCTCATTTCATCAGCAATGAAGCTATTGAAACTTGTAATGCAGACCTTTTCTCCCTCATTTCATCAGCAATTCAGCATTCTCTCTCACTTTTCTGCCCCCAATGATGTATGCTAGCATGTATTTTCATGCTCCGTACCAGTTGTGAAGCACTAAGAAATACAATTCAAACTGTGCTTTTTTCCAGGTTTTCATCCTATTCCAGCTGACAAACTTATCCCGATCGACTGAGCATCAGGATAAACGTGGTATCACACGAAAAGCATGCATTGCACTGTATATATACGGGCTAGCAGCTAGCCAAGGAATTCATTGCACAAAGTGAAGTGAAGTTTGTCTAATTAAGTTGAGAGATGGATTCAAGGAAGCCAAGTGAGTCGACCTGGACCAAGAAGCAGAACAAGCTGTTCGAGGAGGCACTGGCAATCTATGACAAGGAGACTCCTGATCGTTGGGTGAATATGGCGAAGCATGTTGGTGACAAGACCGTGGAGGAAGTGAAGTTGCACTATGACAAGCTTGTGGAAGATATCAAGGACATTGAGGAAGGGAACATTCCTTGCCCGGATTACAAGTATTGACGGATCACTTATCCCCTCTTTCGGTTATCATCTAAACAGTTATGTACTCATGATATAATTCGCATGTTTACTGGCTTCTCCTTTTGCGTCTAAGAACTCTATCGCAATCAGTGTATCTATGTTTAATTTTATGATGTCACTATATCCGTCCCGAAAAACTACCTTATGTAAAATGTAAAATATGTACTAGTTTCATCCATTATCAATTTATCATGCAGCCTTTTCTTATTATATGTATCTATGTTGTCCATCACTCAGAACTAGTACATAGTTGTCCTGGCCTGATCCTGAATTCCTGATCCTGGTTTTTATATAGTAGAATATCATAATTTTTCTTATGCGCCGACAGCAAAATTTGTTTTAAACTGCCAATAATGAACTTCGAACTATAAGGGAACGCCATTTTTCTTTGGAAATGAGATATTTTTAAATCATACTTTTGTAATTCCATGAAAATGTTTTGTGCCATTATGCTTAAAGTTTAAATTTCAAACTCTTAAGTGGTGATATTTATAAGCAAGATCAAATAGTCATGTATTTTTATAATATAGTTTTATTAACATTTACTCAATCTAATTAATTATTCATAAAGAAGATGAAATAGTCATGTATCTCTGTATAATATAGTTTCCTTAGACATTTACTCAATCTAGTTTAAAATTATTTTGTGATCAAAGTCCATATCAAATAAAAAAGATACAAAATATTATCACTTGGCAGAATACTACCAAGTGATAATAAAGGTAGGTATACTACCAAATTTTAGTCCACCAGAAGGTTTTACCCGAACCTTCTAGTACATAATATTATATACTGTTTAAAAACAACTAGCAACCTACCTTGGTATTAAAACATTTTAAAAGCAATTCTTGAAGTAGTGAAACTTATCCCACTGCTTGAGAAGACTCTCCGGATGATAGTATTTTATTTTGTTTGTCCAAAATTATATTACCAAAATTATATTGAAAGTTCAACTATGAAAGTTGGCTTTCATTTCAAAAGGTAAAGTTTATACATTTTAAAATGTAAAGTTTATAAGTTACAATTTTATACGTTGTATACTTTTAAAATTACAAATTTTCATATTAATTTTTTCATATTTTTCACTTCCGCGCTCTAATTAGATCCACATCTTATACTTATGCTTATTTAAATACTAAAACAAATTCAATATCAAACTTAATTTTGAAAGTCAAAATAGAAACAAATCCCGATTACATTGTTGCTACAGTGTGAGGTTGTGACTCATGATAATTTAACGTGTACAACGTGTTGTACATCACAACAACAAAAATACACGGTATAACTCTCAAATTATGATAACACATGATGTAGCACCCAAAAAACCGCAAATCCCATAGGCCATAGCCCACAACCAAACAAGGCGATGGTCATTATCATTTCATTTCACTAATGACGCACGGTCATTAGTAAAAGGGAAGGTGTACAATTACCCCATCATCACTTCATCACCTACTCCTACTCAATACAGAGTACAGACACAGTCCTACACGACCAACAAAACATTTTTTCCAGTTTTGCCCCTCGCCATTCAAAATCCTATCATCATATACATACCCCTCAAATCTCTCTCTCCCCATCACTCCACCTTTGTCAACTCTCCTTCTTCACCTCAACACCGTCAGCTCTTTTTCACCCAATGGACACTAATGGTGGCGCCGCCGATGACTCTCACCGCTCCACCACCGGCGCCACCGTCCAGATCCACCACCCCCGCGGCCTCCCCGACTTCCTCCAGAGCGTCAACTTAAAATACGTCAAGCTAGGTTACCATTACCTGATCTCCAATCTCATCACTCTCTGCCTCATCCCTCTCATGATTGTCATCGTCCTCGAAGCTTCTCAGATGAATCCAGACGACCTCCGCCAGCTCTGGCTGCATTTACAGTACAATTTAGTCTCCGTCGTCATTTGCTCGGCCTTCCTCGTTTTCGGATCCACCGTTTACATCATGACCCGCCCCAGACCCGTTTATTTAGTCGACTACGCCTGCTATCGTGCGCCGGACACCTTGAAGGCGCCATACGATAAGTTCATGAACCATTCCCGATTGACCGGCGATTTCGACGAATCGTCACTCGAGTTCCAGAGGAAGATTCTGGAGCGGTCCGGTTTAGGTGACGAGACTTATGTTCCGGAGGCGATGCACTCTCTGCCGCCGCGCCCGTCGATGCAGGCGGCGAGAGAGGAGGCAGAGCAGGTAATGTATGGTGCATTGGATAATCTGTTTGCTAATACTGGTATTAAGCCCAAGGATATTGGGGTTTTGGTAGTCAATTGCAGCTTGTTTAATCCTACGCCGTCTTTATCGGCTATGATTGTGAATAAGTATAAGTTGAGAGGGAATATTAGGACCTTTAATTTAGCTGGAATGGGGTGTAGTGCTGGTGTGATTGCTGTGGATTTGGCTAAGGATATGTTGTTGGTTCATAGGAATACATATGCTGTTGTGGTTAGTACTGAGAATATTACTCAGAATTGGTATTTTGGGAATAAGAAGTCTATGTTGATTCCGAATTGCTTGTTTCGAGTTGGTGGTGCTGCTGTTTTGTTGTCGAATAAGGGGGTGGATAAACGGAGGGCTAAGTATAAGCTCGTGCACGTTGTGAGGACGCATAAGGGGGCGGATGATAAGGCGTTCAGGTGTGTGTATCAGGAGCAGGATAATGATGGGAAGACAGGGGTGTCGTTGTCCAAGGATTTGATGGCCATTGCTGGTGGCTCGTTGAAGACGAATATTACTACGTTGGGTCCTCTTGTGCTGCCGATTAGCGAGCAGCTTCTGTTCTTCGCTACATTGGTGCTTAAGAAGTTGTTTAAGAAGAATGTGAAGCCGTATATTCCGGATTTTAAGTTGGCATTTGATCATTTCTGTATTCATGCTGGGGGGAGAGCTGTGATTGATGAGTTGGAGAAGAATCTGCAGCTGCTCCCTATTCATGTTGAGGCTTCCAGGATGACTTTGCATCGATTTGGGAACACTTCGTCAAGCTCGATTTGGTATGAGCTGTCTTATACTGAAGCTAAGGGAAGAGTGAGGAGGGGTGATAGAGTGTGGCAGATTGCATTTGGGAGTGGGTTCAAGTGTAACAGTGCAGTGTGGAAAGCGCTTCGCGACGTTAAGCCGTCAAATAATGCTCCTTGGGAAGATTGTATCAACAGGTATCCGGTCGAATTAGCCTTTTAGTATAATGTATTTTTAGTATAACGTATGAGTCTGATGTTATATGATACTATAATGGTGTGGCATTTGTATCATCTAGTGTTCCAGTCCATACTGTATTCTTATATTCCCTTATGTGAGTCGAGTTGAGTTCAGTTTATAGAGTGAACTCAGTTTCTTCATATTCCTCCTGTGTTAGTACTAGTAGATGTAATCTTGTATTCTAAGCTTGGATAATATCTTTATTGTTTGTTACCACACATTTGTTCATATTATAAGCAGTTGCTTGATTCATGAGGAAGATGAAAATGATTTGTTCATCTGTATTGTAGTACTTGATAGAGAACATTTTTGGCTACAACTTTAGTTTTGTCCATAACCAATGAAATTGTAGATAAATTTATCAAAATTCCTTAAACTGTTGTTGCCAGATATTTTGACAAGTATGGAAAAAATTTGTGGTCCACTAGTGTAGAATCACCCCAGTTGGTGGATGCCTATAAGTGTTCACTGTTCAGTTGATCATGCAATTCTGGAAAGTAGAACAGATGCCACTCTTTCTGGGACCTCTTGTTTTAACTCCTAAATTATGACTTCATATCAGTTCAAAGTAATCAATCTCTACTTACAAGTAGTATTCTTGAATTAACTATTTTTTGCCCAGGTTACCTACTCTTGACTTTGTCATCTCCTAAACTCAATCAGCAAAGGTTGATTAAGATGTTAACTTGTTGGGAATGAACTCTGGAAACTTCCAAGATTTAATCTAAATTTCACACATTGACTCTATTTTAATTTTTGTAAGCAAGCCAAAAGGGACATATGGGGTAGCCTAGTTGTGATATTTTTTTTTTCAAATGAGTTTCCTGAGGCTTCATTAGTTCACTTTTTGTTCTGTTATTGTCAAAAAGGCTGGAGTATTACTCTTATGTTCCATTTTAATCTTGCAAACTGTTTTTTTTACGATTCATTATACTCTTTTCAACTAAAAAATATATAGTTTTTAATTCGCTCACTAATTTTTTATTTTTTTGTATTACTCTATGTTTTATCGCTCATTCAAAACTTTACCTTACCTTTTATACATTAAAATATTTTATTAATATTCTTTGTTCGTAGATAAGTTCGTAGATAAATTAAATGTATAATAAGATTATAATGGAACGGATAAAGTAGTTTTTGTAAGAACAGCAATATGGTCTTTGAATATATGAAAGGGTCAGATAGTACATGCCGTTACTGATTCAGATATCCTCTGTATTTTTTTGTCATTGGAAACATCGTTTAGAACTTTGAAGCTGGCTCCACTAACT
>JAQRGC012310314.1:0-15081 GCA_028659135.1 Plantago lanceolata | reverse complement strand
TCAATATTTCACTATTCACTATACATATTAACCTCGAGTACTTTCCGGTCTCGAGTCTGTGAAGTCAAATCCCGGCTTGACCTTCGAGCAAGCCGGTCATCCAGTATCACCCCCCCACTGTTTCTTTTTCACAGGTTACACTCGAAGGCGCATGCTTCGGACGTGAACTAAGCCCTCTCAGTACGCGCACTAAGTACCACCAGATTGGCCCCGCATTATATGTATTGATATTTTACGAAATCTATAAAACATACGAAAATAGAATATGTTTATAATCTATCGATCAAGGGGAGAAGTCCTCCATTGATGAACTCCCAACTCGTATGCGAGTAGGGTAACTAAGCTCCCATTTACCTACTATATCTAATATTCGGGTGAGGTTCTCGTTTGTTATGGATCGAATCGCTCTCGCTTCCTTAGTTGTACGAATCTTTCTCTTTCTGCTTTTTTTTTCTTCCCATCTCTTCAATACAGTATGTCACAATTGGAACATGCATCTATATAGAAAAACTCCCGTCTCCCCCCTCCTCTTTCAGTGGCACTTCATGCCATTTTGTCCGCAAGATGGTTTGCGTTGCACGACACCCATCTCAGATCGACCTCCCACCGTCTCTATAGTAACGATTTGCAAGCGGGACAATTCTTCCAACTTCTATGTGTTCTCTTCTTCACTGGTCATCATCTTGACATTTTGTTGTGAGTTCATTTTTCATTCTAAATTAGGAATTTCTTTCTCTCAAACAAACTTATTATAGTTAATCTGTCAAATTGTCAAATAAGGTGGAGTTACCTTATAAAATCGTGACAAATCTCAATGTGGCAGAGCAGCTGCTCAATGTGTGCTGGCTTGAGATTCTTGCGAAATCAACAATGTACGGATTTGAGGACCAACTAGTGGAGGAAGCGGTAAACAAGCGGTGATCAATGGAAATCTACTACTTTGAGTTTTGAGCAACCAGGTAGAACACAAAGGTCACGTGTGTCAAGGTATTGGAGTTTACCCGTGGCAGCAAGTCCACCTAATGAATGGCTGGATGGAAGTTGAATGGTAATTTGGGTTTGAGTGTGATGGAAGTGCATGGTGGAATTGGAAGAGTGGCCTTATTGTTCAGGGAATTGAGATTAGGCCCAAAGAAACCTGTTGAGTATATGATTCCTATGAAATTTTTGTGGTTTTGGCAACGAGGTTCGTCGGGATAAAGTGGAGTCGATTGATGGTTTTAACAAGAAGAAGATGAAGAGCTTTATGGATCTTTTGGGTTTTGGCAAGTTAGCCCCCGTTTATTAGATTTCGTGGAGTCTTTTTCTTTTTCATGTGAGGATTTTTTGGTGGCTCGTTGATGAGATTCGTTTGAAGAGGTTTAGGCGAAGTTATTCAAGTCCGGGTGAGTTTTCAGGTGTAGGGGTTCGGGTGTTAGCAAAGTGTTCGGGTATTGGTTTAGGAGATTTCGGGCTATTTTGATTGTTAATCTAGATCTGGTACTGTTTGTATTGATAGCATTTCTTATGCTATTTTTAAATTAATATAAAACAAAAATTTTGCCGTTTCAAAAAAAAAAAAAAAAAAAAAATTAAAAATCATCTCGAACGAGCTCATAGAACAGATGAAATATTAATTGATGAGATCACAACACCTTCGCAGGAGTCATGTCCAACCGAGTATCTAACAACTCAACTCAAGTTCAACCATTACATGAGCTGAGCCTCAACTTCTTAAGAAAACTAACCTAAAATCAAACACGAGCTACTTTTAACGAGCCAAGTTAAATACAAAATATAAAATATAGTACTTCATTGTTTTAAAAACAAAGAACATAAGTATACACTAATTAACGAGCTCTAATATTGGGCCTTGATAGAACTTCGTATTAGCATCTCCCTCCTTTTCCGATTTGGTTATCGAGCTGAGACACGAGGTTTGAACTTTGAAGTGAACATATATAAGACGCGCTGGTTATAGCGCGATTTCAGTTTCGTCTCGAAAACCCGCTCTATCCAAAAAAATGGCAGCAACACTGAAGCTCCTCAAATTCCACCACCACCACCGGAACAGTCCTCTCCGCCCCAAATTCAACCTCTCCTCGCAAACCCCATTCCCATCACCCTCTCCTCGTCCTTCATCAAATTTCAATTTCTCACTATCCTCTTCTACCCAATTTCACCCTCTCACAAACCATGCCGCAATTCCTCACGCCGCAATTAACTTTGCCGAAAATGGCGATACAGAATCCGACCAATTTGAGGAGTACCTGGCGGAGGATGGGTTGGTTTATCAGACCACCCTGAGACTCGTCGAGTGTGCAATGTTTGCTGCCGTTTCTGCCTTGGCCTTTCTCTTGAGCAACTCTCTCGCCGTTGAGGTACCTTTCTGTTTTGTTTCGTTTAGATATGTTTTCTATGTAATGTTGCTGTTTTGCTGTATATTATGTGAGCTGTTAAGTGTTTGATGTTTAAATGTTGTTGTTGTTGTTGTTGTTGTTGTTGTGTATCCTTACATTGTTTTAGTTTCTGTTATTTTTGGGAGGATATGCAGAAAAATAGTACTGCTACTTATACTTAATTATCGAAAGTTCGAAATCCCCCTTGGTTGTTTTTTGGTCAAGTATATAGGAATTAGAATGTTGTTGTTGATCACTTGATTGAGAAGGGTGGTTCAAGACCATTTCCTACATAAAATTATAGTAATTACAATTAACAAGTGTGTCAATTCAGTAAATTCTTCGCGTTTAAAGGCATTTTTGCATGTTTTGTAGTACGATTTCGGGTTGCCATTAGGTTGCTAGATAAATTTGTGAGTTATGGAGATGATACTGTATTGAATTTCTCATGTACAGAGATGTGTTTCCTGTCCAAGATTTTAAGGGCGCGATAATGGAATTTTTCTACTTATATATAGATTTCATTTATGAGTTACCACAAAACAATCAGTTTAGTAATATGCAGAGTACAACTGATTTCTCTCTTTCGGAACACATACATTTGCTTTGTTCAGGATATTAACAGCTTCATATGGAATCCCCTGTTATTGCTATTTGACTTTCATGCATATGTCTTTTAATTATCAAGTGCTTTCTTCGGTAATTTATACTATATCACACCTTGATTTCTGCAGAAGTACTTTGCCTGTTTCTTTGCTTTGCCAATTGTAATGTCAACTATGAAATGGGGTATTGTGGCTGGCAGGAAGACCATGGTATTGCGTTTCCATGTTATACTTAATATTCTTTTAACTTCCTTTGAGCGAGTCGAACTGTTACACTTCCTCTTTGATCTTGTTTAGGTGGCGACTGTTGTATTATTGTTCGTATTATCAGGTCCTGTGAAAGCAGTTACCTATCTGGTAATCCTCTAATCTTTTTTGTCATGATCTCAAATCTGGTTTGTGTGGGGGTTGAATACAAGATCTTCTTAGGGTCCTTTGGCTTGGTGATGTCATGATGTGATAAGTTTTCCAGTAAAACGCGTAAAGGCCATTGATGCAAGAACACTGTGTTTCTGTAATTTCTATTTAATCCTGCTTCTTTTCAAGTAACAAGGAAAGATGTATATTGTCCTATGGATAACCCGTTTGAGATTATTTATGAACAGATATATACATGATTAACTAAGCTATCCACATAGTGACCATCAGTCTTAGTGCTACTTCAGTTCATTACATCATACACCTGCAAACTGTTCATTTTGTGAGATTCTAGAATCAAGCGTGCTTAAATACTAGACGATCTAGGTGCTGTTTGACAGGGTTTTGCTCTTCTTGTGGTCTTTCAAATTTCTTGGTTCTACAACTAGTTGTCACTTTTTTATCTGAATATAAACTATAACTGATTCAGATTTTTTTCTTTCTTTCTTTAAAACCCGGATTATGGCTAGTTATTGCATGGGTTGCCTGGACTCGCAATGGGCACCTTGTGGAGGTAGGCATTTATTTCTCTACATTCTCTTCATATATGCGATACATTAACTGGACTGATCAATTAGTTTTCTGTTATTCAACAATTAACACCTATGAAATGTATTTTCAGTCTGCACAAGTCGGTGCTATTGCAGAATATTAACCTGTCTGTTTCTTGTCAGGTCAAAAGCAAATTGGGGACCCTCGATCCTCTCATGTTCAATTGTATTGTTTTCTCCCTTAATTCGTTTCTCGCTACTCAGTATAAATTTATCTGCTACTCATTGGTAAACCAAAGGTGGCTTTCACTTGTAGGTTCGGGCTCTTGGGGCACTGGGTAATGTTGTAATTTTGTCATATTTAATTGGAGAGAACATACTGGCCCTGGTAAATTCCACTATTCCAGTCATCCTAGTGGCTTTTGATGGAATACCCCTTTGAATTACAAACCAACTTGCTCATACACAATTCTCTTTTGGCTTGTAGATCACTATAAATGCTCATGCTGGTGTTACAGTCTTGCTCTCCTCCTTGGGCTTCGTTACAGTTCCATCGATGAGTTTTATATACTTTATCTTTGGAGTCCTGGTAAGTACTTCTCTTTGCTTCCTATATGAGCTTGCAGTAATCTTTCCTTAACCTCAATCTTCATCTCTTGACAGCTTATGCTCAATTGCGGTTTCTATATATTCTTGCTACATCTTTTATATGCTATCTTCTTTACAAAACTTGGAATGAAGGCTTCACTTAGGCTACCCAAATGGCTAGACTCTGCACTCCAATAGCAGCATTATAGAACCAGCTTAGAAGATAGTTATCATCCTATTGATACACACCATACAGATGATTAAACACTGTATAACGAGCAGCTGTTAATTGCGGATTGTATTCTTTTGGCATCTGAGCACAACTTGAAGTGTAAATGTGTAATTTATTTCATGAAATTTGAATTTCATTTTCTTGGTACAAACAAATCAATATACTATAGAAGATCATATTCACAGAACAATGCCTTAATACATGAAATACATTTATAAGAGCTTAAGGTCTTATACCACAGAATTTGCTAAATCAGTAGCACCAAAAGAGAAAATTGAGAATACTAAACATTGGGCAGTTTATACTGACCATCTAGGCTGGAATCATTCAGGCCTGCTGACTGCCAGAGGCTGGAAATGCCGGCAATAGGATTTTAACTTTGAGTCGAGAATGTTAGCAACGGTGTGCTTGAAGTTTTGATTTTCCCATTGTACCTCCTCTCCTTGACCATCTAGTAGGAGCCCTTTGCAGCTACTCAGAAACTTAGGAGCCCTTTGCAGCTACTCAGAAACTGTTCTTCCCATATCTTCAAATTCACCTGGACAACGAGCTTCGTGCTTATACACCATTGCTTTTGCTTGTAACATATTCCAACCCTGCTCCTCGTTTAGTAACTGCATTCTGTATCATTTGGGAATGCATTTCTAACAAAATCCCACACTTTTTCGTCCCAAACATCGAGTATGATATCTCTGGCCTACTAATTGTTTTTAGACTTGCTAGATCAATTTCCCAACTGGTTCATCCTGTTTTTCTTTACAGTAGCCCACAAACAAATATCAAAACGCCAGTTGTTTTTGGTGATCATAGACACCTCTTACACCTCTAACAAGACTACAAGAGTAGTCTTTCCAATACCACCAATTACAGTTATGGAAACAACTTGGAACATGGTCGGTCTTCCAGGGACATGGTCCTATATCCTAAATCAAATTGTGATAGAGTCCCACCTCAGTGTCGATATCACTAGGTGGTGGCCATCTCGACGAACTTGGTGTAGCAATACTATGAGAGTAAATGGAAATTCCCGATGTGAACTTGGAGTAGTATGTTTATATTAAACTGAACATTATTTCCATTATTACACATTCACATGCACATACATGGTTGGATGAACACATTAGTCTCTCTACATGAAATTAATTTATTAGCAGCATATAACACATTCAAGTACACTGTACCTGATTTTCATACTAGTAAAAAGAAGTCCCTCACCAAGTTATTTTGCAAGTCATTCGAATTTCTCGTTAATATATCCTTCTCTGCTTGTTTCCTTTTCACAAGAACATGAACTTTGGCCTAGTAGCAGTTAGTCAGCTTCAGTGCTGCAAATGTTCACGTATATCAGCAATCATCTGTGCAGCAGCAGATTCTCTTGCTTTGCTGGGGCTCGACTCCAAGCCACCTTTCGAAATTAGTTCCAACTTTTTGTGTACAAAGACCACATTCGAACTGAATTTACCTGCACCAAATGCAAATTCAGCAGCTCCAACTGAAACTTGTGCAAGTGCCAAAACAAAGAGTAAACTGTAAACTTATGTATTACGTACCTTCTGATGGTTGTACAATATATTTTGGTAGCCTCCAATTATTTTGGTAACACATATCCTCCAAATCCTATCAAGCCAAGACCAAGTCAGAGATAATTAAAAAATCTAATATATTACGAGCAGCATACAGTTTCATAAGTTAAAGGCTAGTATACTCTCTAATATTTATCCGTATGGGCAAAAAGCAAAATAAGAGACAATGCTGGACGTAAACGTACTTGACACTTCGATTTCCCAGGGACAAAATTTTTGCAGGATGATCCCGTTTGCTCCACCTCATGGTTCATCGTCCAAGAACTATTCCCACTTAAGATAGTTGTCATACATTCTTGAGCCAAACTAACTTCACCAGCTAAAAAGAATGACAAGTTTTTTCATAAGTCATCCAAAGACTCCACAATAATTCATGTCCCCAGACTCCACAGAAATGATACAATATATAACATGAGTAGAAAACCAGTAAAGTAACTTACAGTCCCTTATTCTTTGGATACAATGTTCGTACCGAGCAAGCATGTCTACTTTACTGCATATTTGAGAAAACTGCAAAAACAAGTTAAATCATGCCCCAGTTATGTATGACTTGAGCTGAGACTACAGAAAATTATGCTGCTACAAAGCAGTCAACGTTTTTAAGTAAAGGCGAAGAAACATGTGTGTGTGCGCACACACACACACACACACACAAATTAAAATTGACAATTACCTGTTGTTGTCTTTTGTTGTACAGAAGTGCCAAAGCATTATGCACCACATCTGAAGCCGGTAGATTCTGTATTTCGACAGTGGGCTTAGTGGCTGTCTCAAGCTGACAAGGTCGGTTCACTGCCTCAGCGGGCCCACTTTCATTCCGTATTTCTACAGTGGGCTTAGTGGTTGTTTCAAGCTGGCACAGTTGGTCCACTGCCGTAGCAGTCCCACTTTGATCAGATGAGATGCCTACTCCACCATTCCGTCCAGATACCTTCCCATCATTGCATTGATTGTCATGGGACATTGTTAAAGAGCTCGCTAACTCCGTCTAGTAATTCATTGAACAGAATAGCAAGTCAATAAGTTAATCAAGGACTGAAGCACAGTTAATAAAATAAACCTTGGGCAACGGCACATATACATGACTTGAGTTGATCTCATGAACTACAACCCAAGAAATCCTAAAGCACTATACAAAATCCTGAACTTACATGAATATGAATAAAAGAGATAACGCACATGAATTTGAATAAAAGAGATAACACGATAATTCATCAGGCATGATCTGTGGAGCATCCTAAGAGCACAAAAAAAATGCAGAAATGGCACATAATGCAGGCTATTTACGGACACAAATTTAAATGCTCAATGCCTGCACCTAATTGCAAAATAAGCCGTATGTGATCCCTTTTTCACTGTCAATGAATGGATTAAAGAGGCCGCATCTACACATTTAGCTTTCAGATCTCACTTTCATTATTCCATAAACAGAAGGAGAAGTATCAATTGACAAACAGCATTCTGTTAGAACACAGATATACTAGAGCATGCATACATACTCATACAGTTATTGGACCCCTTTTATCTAGTGCATTTAATTGGTCTTTGTATAATAGAAAGATATAAACTCTGAAAATGTAGAACATCTGGAAGCAATCAAAGATTGAGATACGATGACGAAATTCAGGAACTTAAAAGTGCAAAGCAAATTTGTAACATGCCATGAGCCGTACATGAATCTACTTCCAATCAAATCCAAATGGCCAAGCCATAAGCATCCAAAGCTGAACAAGTTTGTAGGAACAAAGCAGATGAAATCAATTCTGAATAGGACACCAAACATGTAAGTTTCCATCTGAAGTATTCTCAAAAATCTTAAGTTTCCATCTAAAGAAAGTATCTCTCATTGTCACTATTGATTAAGTCCAAACTTCAAAAGTGTGAATCATGCACATTTCGTGCCATGCATAGAAAATGTGATTAACTTCTTTTTTTTGTTCTAACAAGTATTACTCCCAATTCCATTAAGAGTGTATCATAATACAGAACCAAAAACGATATGGAATATATTTGTAGAAACTA
Source organism: Plantago lanceolata (assembly GCA_028659135.1). Classification (NCBI taxonomy): domain Eukaryota; kingdom Viridiplantae; phylum Streptophyta; class Magnoliopsida; order Lamiales; family Plantaginaceae; genus Plantago; species Plantago lanceolata. The sequence continues at coordinate 6,765 of JAQRGC012310314.1, read as the reverse complement.
GTGTGGGATGCATTAATAGAAAATATTCAAGGGAATTATTTATTCTCTTACATTCAAATGTGCGCTATTGTCTGGACCATTGTTTTCAATCCTCGTTGAAGATAATTTCTTGCTTCTCCGATGATAAACTATCATTCCAAAATTTAGCTTTTCACTAGTACCTCCATCATTTCGAGATGTCCCATGTAAGTCACTCACACTTTCTAGATCTCGTGAAGGACCAAATAAAGAAGCATTCTCACAAGCTTCTCTTTCTTTATTGGAAGTCCCAGGGCCGATTTTTCCTTCCTTTTTAATAACAGGAAACATGACGTTACTATCTTTGCTGAATTTCAGAGCGTCATTATCAGTCACAAAAGTCTTTTGAAAATGTCCTTTTGAAGGACCAGACTGGAGATTGTTTGGCACATCAACATTTATTGCCTCTAAATTTTCAATGTTGTTTCTGGTTGATTCATAATTAGCAGAATCAGGACTAGCAGCTGGTCTGTTGACCTTCGTCAATACATTATCGTCGCTCTCTATCTTCAGAGACAATCTACTTGTAGGACCTGATAGTGAAACATTTTCACGTCCCCTCGGACCTGATGGTTCGTGTTTTTGGTTAACCTCATCCGTGGCATGCTTGTCTGTATCAACACTTTGAATCTTATCGGCAGCCTTTGCCTCTAAATATTCAATATTGTTTCTGGTTGAATCATGTTTAGCAGAATCAAGAGTGGCAGGTGGTGTGTTAACCTTCGACAATACATTATCATCTCCCTCTATCTCCACAGACAATCCACTTGTAGGAACTGATAGTGAAGCATTATCACGTTCCTTCAGACCTGATGCTTCATCGTGTTTTTGGTTCACTTCGTCCGTGGCAAGCATGTCTGTATCAACACTTTGTACCTTATCGGCAGCCTTTGCCTCTAAATATTCCACATTATTTCTGGTTGATTCATGTTTAGCAGAATCAAGAGTGGCAGGTGGTGTGCTGACCTTCGTCAATACATTATCATCTCCCTCTATCTCCAGAGACAATCCACTTGTAGGACCTGATAGTGAAACATTATCACATTCCTTCAGGCCTGATGGTTCATCGTGTTTTTGGTTTACCTCGTACGTGGCATGCATGTCTGTATCAACACTTTGAATATTATCGGCAGCCTTTGCCTCTAAATATTCAAAATTGTCTCTGGTTGATTCATGTTTAGCAGAATCATGAGTGGCATGTCGTGTGTAGACCTTCGTCAATACATTATCATCTCTCTCTATCTTCAGAGACAATCCACTTGTAGGACCTGATAGAGAAACATGTTCGCGTTCATTCAGACCTGATGGTTTATCGTATTTTTGGTTCACCTCATCCGTGGTATGCATGTCTGTATCAACACTTTGACTCTTATCGGCAGACTTTGCCTCTAAATTTTCAATATTGTTTCTGGCTGATTCATGTTTAGCAGAATCAAGAGTGGCAGGTGGTGTGTTGACCTTCGTCAATGCATTTTCATCTCTCTCTATCCCCAGAGACAATCCACTTGTAGGACCTGATGGTGAAACATTTTCATGTTCCTTCGGACCTGATGGGTCATCGTGTTTTTGGTTAACCTCTTCCATGGCATGCTTGTCTGTCTCAACACTTTGAATATTATCAGCATACTCTGACAGTTCCCCCCAGGATGAATGTCTGCGCCTCTTATGACACTCGTCATTATTTTCGGTGACACGTGTCCAAGACAGTTCCCCCCAGGATGAATGTCTGCGCTTCTTATGACACTCGTCATTATTTTCGGTGACACGTGACCAAGAAAGTTCCCCCCAGGATGAATGTCTGCGCTTCTTATGATACTCATCATTATTTTTTGTGACATGTGACCAAGAGCTGTTGTTATCAATACAGTCTGGATCTTGTTTAGGGCTTATCAAAGCAGGTGAACAGACGTTTATGATGCTCTCGTCATCAGAGTCGCCATCTATACTTGGTGGCCACGAATCTTTGCTGCAGCATTTGGTAATTCATTAACAAATGCATAAGAAGTATGTATAATCCACCAAAAAAGCACAGAAGTATTCATTTCTATATGCGGATGGGTAAAGATGACAAAGCTATAGTGCATGTGCAGCAATAGCATGAGCTACGCGAAGTATGGCGCACAAGTGTGCAAAAAGTTGACGGATATCATAATAGTCAAGCTATTTCAACAATTATATTCCATAAAATATAAATGGTAATACCTTCATTAGTTCATCGAAGTGTTAAAAGTCTGATTTCACATGCAGTAACAAAAAATCAAAACACTGAACTAGGTTCTACAACATTTTGTGCAGAAGAGCGAGTTGCTGGACATTAATGTGAAATGAATACTTATGGCATGCTATTTTGGTTAAAATATAATCATATATAATATCAAAGTTTTAACTACTTATGGCATGCTAAGCCAGCACAATACGGATCAGTTTGAAATAGTGTGTGCTTCAAACAACTCTGTATCCACAGTAATGACAACTATGAACCCAAATGTCCGATCACACTGAAACAAGAAATTAAAACGTGGATTCTAATTGAATTGGTCTGTGATCGCCAACATCATGGTTATTATTTAACTTTCATAATGCTGTCAATTAAAATCAAATTTTTTTGTATAAATATAATTTGTACCTCAAATAATTACAATAAGTAAATTAAAATGTGAAGTGGACTGTGTAGTGGTTATTGGCAATTTTGGTGTAAGGGTTTGGGTAGTTAATCAGAAAAAATGAAAAGTGAAAAAGTGGATGCTTGGTCCAACAACTACCATCGTATAGATATCGATTAAATACATGTATGGCTCAAAGAAACATGCTTTGCTAGACGCTGCAAAAGAAAGATTTGCACTGTGTGCACCATGCAGCATTACATAATATATAAAGCTCTAGGGCATTAACAAANAAAAAAAAAAAAAAAAAAAAACTACATCAAAACGAAGAAACAAGCCTTGTCTGGAACACAAAATTTTGATACTTGAGGTTGATGAAGAGTAACCATATGCATTGTTACAGGAAGAAAACGTTTAATACCAAATTAGAGTATACTTGTATACACTAAAAAAGACTCCATATGAAGAGAAAAACGAAAAGGAAACACCCTGTAAATATAAAACAGAGAATGAGGTTCTTTACTGCTGAGAAAGCCACTTTGAGACGAATCCTTCGTAAGGAAGCATATGGTAATGGCTGACAATATCTGTCTGTGACCAGATACCGCAAAATTTAGTGGCCAAGGGTCCCTGCAAGCTGATAAAATACAAAATATTATTTGCTCGTCAGAATATATAATCAAACACAACACTATCCTTACATGACTACTCGAGTTTCCCTACTTCAGATTTTGTCCTAGTCTAGTGTGAAGCTTTCAATATAGTCACAGTTACTAAACACCACTGGTAATGTTATTCAACTCGAAACTCATTCCCAATCTGGAGATTTATGTTCTTCATGATACTATCAGCTATTGATTTTGATTGATGATCATTGATGCACTTGATATCATCTCCATAATTTAGTGTTACGAGTCTCCTGAAATGAATATTTGCGTACTTGTGTACAACAAAAGAGAGACAATAAACAGGCTTTTCGATGTTTTTAAGGCTGCGGTGCCAGGTCAGACAGAAAATTTAGCCACTCTCTGTGAGATGTACTTCCTCCGTTCCATTAGTAAGTTTCTAAGGAGTAAAAAACACGGGTTTTAAGAAAATTTAGTGTTTTTTACAGTTATAGCCCACAAAAGAGGAAGAAAATTGAAGTAGTAAAATTGTAAGTGGGGTATAAAGTATGAGAGAGAGTGATAAAGTGGTGATAAAGTAGGAGAGATAAATAATAAAGAATTTGTTAGTGGGATGAAAATTTGCCATTTTTGAAATTAGGAAGTTTGTAAAGTAACGCTAAAAAAGGAAAGTAGGAAGTTATTAATGGAACGGAGGAAGTATAATATATGGTTCCAAAATTAGAATATCTGCGTATTTCATTAGGAGTCCTCACACCAACATAGCCAATGATCATAATGTAATAAATGAAAACAAATAGTAGCGAGAGGGAACTAACCTCTCTGCAATATATTTTAGAGGAACTTCCTCAGATACGGTGAAGTTCACATCGGCAGTGGCCTGAACCAGATATAATTGTGTCCTAGACCTTTCTTTGTTCAAAGAATAAGTGACATGTGATGCTAAAAGCTTGAGCTTGTGATCCTCAATACCTGTCATGTGAGTCATGTCGAATAAAGTTCAAGTATTATCAATTTGTATCTTCAGAACATGAATCACACACACACACACACACACACACACACACACACACACACACACACACACACATATCATCAATCTGCTTATAATTAACAGCCCAGGCGGGCCAATTAGCAAAAGTATATAAAGTATAAACACACAAAATAATGGTGAAAGGGATACCTCTCTTTTGCTTCACAACATCATAACCAATCTGTAGAAGCTCATAATCAGCAGCTACGGATTTCTTACGACTCACAGTCCTTTTCCTCTTCTCACCACTTTTGTATTCAGATAATATTTCCTGATTGATGTGAGGCTTGTCTAGATCTTTCTCGAAAAGCGACCAAACCCCTTCAGTGATAGGACCAAACTCAAGCATACAATTTTCTTTTTTCGAATCAATAACCAAAACAGCAACCTTAGTTATTGGCCAGTGTTCTTTGTCAGGGAAATCGACTGATGCATCTAATTTCGCGGATATTTCACAAGCATCCATAATTGATTTCTCAGTAATAGAAAGCTGATCTTCAGCACCATTAAACTCTGTTGACTCACGTTCATTAGTCCATCTCATGAATGCAGCCATGGCTGGTCTAATTTTCACAGCTAAGGTACAGAATGACAAGAAGTCCAAAAATTCCAACTCCGGTTTCTGCCTCCTGTGGTAAAAGTTGTAAAGCACAACTACTGCATGCATCTGAGGGAACAAATGAGGACACTGCACAATCAGTCACTTGAAATAAAGTAAAGTATACATTACATTTATTATAGCAAGTTACAACCCCAATAAATCATAGTGACAAACAACCCATCCTTCTTAGTTTTTACCCGTAAAAAGGTTTAAACATTAAACAGTAAGCAATTTGATCCCTAGGTAACTTTTTCAAGAAGAGTTCTTCAACTGTTAATGTAAGGTTTACATTTCTTCTTTCAGCATTAGAGTATGCAGACATATGAATCAAACTTGAAAAAAAAATAAAAAAAAATCACTCCATAGTTTTCCATAATGTGTTTATTAAACAGTCTCAACTCCAAATGCAAGAATATATAACAATGCAGATGCTATAAGATGATGGACAAAAATAAACCAATCATCTTATACTTCTTGAACTAGCATAATAAATAGAAAACTGACAGATTATCACCTGTCTGGCAACACTCTCTTGTTGAACTTCGGATGGTAAATTACCGAGTGAGATGGTCATCAAAGAAGGCAAGCGAGGATCAACCAGGTACTCGATGAATGCCTGCACCACCTCCTCTGTTGGCCCAACTTCCCAGGTAACCACCGCCCTTTCCGCTCCCACGTTAGGACTCAAAGCCATTTCAATTTTCAAGAACTGCTTAACATAAACCAATAACACACAACAAGAACCATAAGAATCAACAAGAGGGCCTTAAAAGGCTCCATCTCTCACAACATCTAGCGCTTAATTAAGCAAGTAGAACAGTAAAATTCGAGCACAAACAGACAGAAGAGACATAAATTAGCATCAAAACAAGCAAACAAATTGCACCTTTGCAGTGATATTGGAAAAACAACAAGCAGAACTGCCATAACATGGGGAACGTTTTTTTTTTTTAACGTAAATGGGGAACCATTATTAATCCCCTCTCTGCCGCTTTCAAAACAAATTTATTCTCCTACTCTTACACAGTTCATTTACCGACTTATAAAAAAACCTTATGTCTTCCCAAACCCGGCCCGACCTAGCACCCTTCCCACTCGGTCACCACTTTATAACATGGGGGTGTGTTAAGGTAAAGAAACAACAAACAAGCATCAGAACGAAATCAAGCAGATATACATTTCTTTTTCTGTAAAACAAGAACAAAATCAACCGAATGGACATTGATTCCTAGTAAAAAAGACATGAAATCAGGTTCAAGAAGACAAGAACAGAGTGGGACTCACCAGTCAATTGAAGAACAGAGCTTTCTTGGGAGGTGAGAGTAAAAACCCTTCACAAACACATATACAGAGACGGAGATAAAGATGGAAATGTGAAAACAGTGTGCTGGTTTGTTCCTTAGAGAGAGAAATTGGATGCCAACTCCCAAGAAGAGACAAATTGAATTGAATACAAAGCTGGTGGAACTGTACTGTACTATGCAGTATGGGGTGGTTTAATTTTACATTTCCATTTTTACTTTCAAGCCAATTTTGGTAGAATTTTTATTTACTCTTCGAGTTTTTGAATTTCAATTAATCTTTTTCTTCCTTTTTTTTATTCTTAAAGAAATCATCATTAATTATTTTATTTGCTTTATTACTAAAATTCAGGTAAGTTGCAGTAATGATATTCATGACCAGTGTTGGAAGTTGGAACTTGGAAATTTGTGAGTTGGCAAATTAGGGACAAAATTAAATTGGGTGTCATCCTTACGCATTAAAGCTTTCATGTTAAAATTAGGGCAAAATTTTATGGGATCCATAATATCCCATAAAATTGCTCTCAGCCCCAATATAATATTTATATAGATTCTTCTAGTGCTAAATTGACAATTCTACCCA
>JAQRGC012310241.1:0-13634 GCA_028659135.1 Plantago lanceolata | reverse complement strand
CGCGAAGAAGGATTAATTAATTAAATCACCCAATAATTAAATTATTCGAGTAATTAATTAAATAAATCCTAAATAATTAAAATAAAAAGGTCGGGATGTTACATGCGGGGCACTAGTTATATTCGGTACTAGTGTCCGTAAGCCCTAAACCCTATAGTATCTGGTGCCGGGCGCTATAGTGTCTGGTGCGGGGCACTAATTATTTTCTGTATTAGTGTTCGTGTCAGGAAACTTGTAATTTTGATGAGCAATTCCATTAAGACTAAATTAGGCTTAGTCCAAAAATTAGTACTCTTAAGTCCATAGGAAAATTGTTAGAAGGACACTTGTACAAGAGGAAAGTTTCAGCAAGACTATTAGTTTCAATTCCTAGTATTTGTATTAGGTTGCTGATGACGTATTTGTTGTATAAATAATTTATTTAGGTACCTAGTGACTTAGCAGAAGAAGACTACAAAGATTGAAGACTCAAGGAAATTCTGCAATAGGTTACTGAAGGAATTTGACTCTTGCTGAAGAAAGCATTGACCTTTCAGCAGGTAGTTTTAGTCAAGTGAAAATCTATATGACAGAGTAGGTTGACTTTACTATCTTGCTGAAATACATGTCACTTGCTGATTTCTAAGCAAACGAGAGTTGGTTGCTGAAAGAGAAACATTATCCTGCTGATATCAGTTTATGACCCTTACTGAACAAGTAAAGGATTCCTTGCTGATCAGTTGTACTATCAAGCATTTAATGCTTTAGAAAAATCCGTTCAGAAGAAAAGAAGAAGAAGAAAATATTTTGCAACAGAAAATACAAGCACGACAGTGAATTCAAAAGTTTGAATTTGAATTTTAAACGGACTGAATTTTAAATATAAAAGGAAGACTTAGAGTAACAAGAAGTTCATCGTTCTCACTGCAACTTACAAGCCATTTTTGAACTCTCTGTTTGCTCTGAAAACCTTCCAAGACTGAAGCTTATTTGTTCTAGCTACTTGTGAAAGAGTAGAATTCTTGTTCTTACAAGTTGTTCTTTCTCTTGAACTGGTAAAGTTTTGAATCCAGAATCCTCCAACTGCTTACTGAACAAGTATTACAGTTGTGATTCTCTTATTGATTGAATTTACTGAAAAGTAAATCACTCTCTTAGCATCTTACTCAAACACAGGCGTGGTACTGTAGTTAGGGGGAACCTACTTTACTGGTATGTAAAGAAAAACCCTGTGTCAACTGAAGCTAAGGAAACTGCTTTAGTGTTTGGAGTGAAGCAAGATTCTTGGGAAGAATCTCTTGCTGAGACCTCTTTTGTGGGATTACTAGATAGGTTGTGTAAGGAACCTCACTCTCTATCTTAGTGAATTCAAGTTTAGGATTGGGCGAAGCGGATTAGTTGAAGGATTACGCCACCTTCATATACCACTATAAACTGTGTGCTTTTACTTCCTGCATTTACTTTCAGCAAGCTATCTGTTTACTGTTTATCTGTTCTTACTGATTATCTGCTTAACTGAGTACTTAACTTAAAGACTTCCGATATTCTAATTGATTAAGTATCAGCAACACCTAGTGCTTGCTGAGAAATATGTTTTAAACACAAAAAGTTTTAAAGACTATTCACCCCCCTCTAGTCTTTAACCTTGTTGTCCAAGGGACCAACAGTCCGTAAACCCTAAACCCTATGGTGTCTGGTGTCGTGCACTAGTTATTTTCGGTGTTTTATTGCATAAGTCTTAATGTCTGTAAACCCACCGAGTTCGAATACAAGTCGATCTTCACCGCAATTGCTCACGAGCAGCTTAATTTGTTAACGTCCCTAGAGCTTGTCACGATTGTAACATAAATTTTGAAACTTATACGACCGAAAATTACATTCAAAAAATTTATGAGTACGAATTTGATAGCCTAAACAAACTTATCGTACCAATTTGGCAATTTTCCCTTCTTCTTCTTCTTCTTCTTCTTCCCCTCGATAAACCCCATTGCCACAAACGAGCCGAGCAGAGCATCTACACAGACAGCTAGAAAACTCCCTTTTGCCACAATCATGTACGGCGGAGGTGAGTATTAAACACAAATTGTTTTTTTTTTTTTCAATTTCCAGTTCATGTTTCTGTGAAATTATCACTGTATCACTAAACCTAGCTGACTACACATACCCAATTGCACTGATTCTTGTTCGTTTGGTTCAGACGAAGTATCGGCAGTTGTCGTAGACTTGGGCTCGCATACCTGCAAAGCTGGCTACGCCGGTGAAGATGCGCCCAAAGCTGTTTTTCCCTCGGTGAGCTTTGGCAAAAACCCTAAATTTAGCTGTTTTATACATATACAAACTTCGTATTCTTGCCTTTGGGTTGTTTATGTGGAATGTAGTTGTTTCATTAGGGTTTCTAGTCGATTCGTGCATGTATCGCTGTGTTGTTTTCGGTATATGATTTAATTAGTTGAAAATCTGAATTGTTTTCGATTTTGGGAGGGAGTGCCTGAAATATTTTGGGAGTATGTACGAGAAGTTACCTTTTTATTTCCCTGTCTAAAGTTTGACACTTTCCCGGATTTTAGTTCATGGTTAGAGGTCAGTGAGTTTTCTTGACTAGTGTTGTGTGGAGATGCCTTTTTAGACAGTATTTAGATGCGTTGTAGAATTTGAAGATGATGCTATAAAAATATGATAATTACAGTGAGGAATTCAATTAGTTCAAATTTTGTGCATCTTAACTATCGATAATGTGTACAATATCATCATGGGAAATTGTTGGAACATTATTCTCCACTTGAGTAGGTGCAATGATAGTTTCATAAATTCCCTTATGAGTTCTGCCTTACTTCACCCCAATACTATGCCTTTACAGTATACTCTATTCTTAAGAACTCAAAAGGGATACAATCACTTTTACTGGCAACTAATACATTAGCTATAGATGGAGGTATCTTAGGACAATTGTGTTCAATTTAGATAAGGCAAAGTGCTACACTATATTTATATGGGACTAGGGTCTCTTGTTTTTAACGGTCTGTATTTCTACTCGGTTCATGAACTGCCATTGAATTCACTTTTCCCTTTACTCATGTGCCCCTGCATATACGTCCTGATCAGGTTGTCGGGGTTCTTGACCAAATGGAAGTTGATGATCCAGATAGTTCAGACAAGAACTCTGCATCAGCGGATCCCAAGTCCAAGGGGAAACGGAAATTATATGTAGGGTCACAAGACTTGGGATTTCGTAGGGATCACATGGAGGTAACTTTTCGGATTTTTCTTCTTCATGAGATTTAGTGAGCACAACATAACTGTGCTCATCATTGGTGAAAAAAATCAGGTCTTATCACCCATGAAAGATGGAGTGGTTGTTGATTGGGATATGGTTGAAAGCATATGGGATCACGCCTTGAGGTAAGTATAGATATTTAATCCTTCACTGCACTGGCTGACTAGAAGGAATATATCTCAAAAACTACATTTTTTGCTGTGTCTATTTCATGGAGATTTGGAATTAAAATTCTTTACTACAGTTTGTTTACTCTACTCACAGTATCTAATATTGTACATACTTCGAAATGGCAGAACATGCCTATTAATTGATCCGAAGGAGCATCCGATGCTACTTGCTGAGTCATGTTCCAACACTCAACAACAAAGAGAAAAGTGAGCTGACTGATTCTTGAGATCTTCTAAACACAATAACTTATGTTTCTATACTAGGAAATATTTGTATAGATGTTTTCTAATCACTTTCTCTACTCTCTAAAAATCAGAATATGAATGTGATTATCTAGAAGTGAAGTATGAGCTGTTCTTGTTGCATATTTAGTAGTGCTGTTGTATCTCTTATTTTTCAGCTTTTAAGTTTCAAAGTTACTTTATCGTAGTATCAATATATGCCAAGTGGAAGGTACTCATTTCAGATCTCATGTCCACCTATTTATATGGATAAGAGAAAAACTCCGCCTGCTAGTCCTGTGTCCAGAAGAAGAATGTTATTCATTGGCATTGGATGGGGTGTTTGAAAACATATTAGTAAAGGCCTTTCCACTAGACATCAGTTTTTATAAGTGTTGGTTACTTGGTTATGCTTTGTGAGCCCTGAATGTACTTTTTAAAGATCAGCTTCCGAACATCTCTCATTGACTAAATCTAGTAAATTGTACGTAGATAATATTTGGTGCTTCTGGAGTCGTCTTTTGTTCTTGTAATGCAAAAGTGTGTACATTCCAGTATCTGGTTTACTTCGTGATTGGAGCCTCAGCTTGTATTTTGTTGGTTCTAAGCTAATTAGTTGACTTTAATTTGCCAACAGGGCTGCCGAGATCATGTTCGAGAAATACCAAGTTCCAGCTTTATTTTTGGCTAAAAATGCTGTGAGTGCTATTTGAGTTTCTGCCTTCTACTTTATGGACAGTTTCTCTGAATGGAAGTTTGATTCTCATATCTCTTTTGTATCTCTGTTTGAGGATCCTTATGTTTGCTGTGTGCTAATAATTTTTTTATTTTACATCTACCAGGTCCTCACATCTTTTGCTTCAGGACGTGCCACCTCTTTAGTTGTTGATAGGTAGGAACTCATGACCTACTTATTTTATTGACCATCACCTCTTTGTATCTTGATGTAAGCGGTAGTAATCTTTGTTATCTGATGCTTGGTTCAGTGGCGGAGGATCGACTACTGTGGTTCCAGTACATGATGGATATGTTCTCCAAAAGGTTCACCTTTTTTATATGCTTTTTCCCACACTACATGCAGTAAAACTTGTTTACTGAATCAACACACAGTCACCTCTGAGGCTCTTTGTTTCACTGTTCCACCCCTCTTTTTGTTTGAATCTTTGAATATAGAATTCGTGCTGCATGCTCAGTGCTTTCCTACCATGTATTCTGATTTCCTAGATCTTCTAAAGCTTCTAGATTTCCTTGGTACACAATGTTTATTTTGTATAGACAGACCTTTAGATGGTTATTGTTCAATGGCATACTTCATCCCCTGCTCAATGCTTTCCAACCATGTTCTGATTTTTTATCCATTTCTTCACTTAATAATGTCCTCTTTTATTTTCATGTTTCTGATAGGCTGTCACCAAATCTCCTATTGGCGGAGAATTTCTGACGGATTGCTTGTTAAAAAGCCTGGAACAGAAAGGAATTTCTGTGAGTTTTCCTTTTCCTCCATGAAAAAATGTGGTTTGACATAAACTACTCGAAAAAACTGCATGTATATTTGAATTGCTTTTCACCTCCTTTTCTTTCTTATGGTTACCCTCATTCTTTCTATCTGAATTTGCAGATAAAACCTCGGTATGCATTCAAAAGAAAAGAAGTTCGGCCTGGAGAATTTCAGGTCAGCGTCCTCTTTTGTAAAATATTCTAGTGGTCCTTCAAGTGATTCTAATTCACATTGTGGCAGTCAGATATTACAGTTTGTGCCATTTTAGTGACTTTTTCCCTGCTCCTGAGAGTCGCTCTTTGGAGTTCAAGCTAAATTATGGTTATGATCACGGTTACAAATCAAGTATAAACAATGACAGCATTAAAAATCCATACATAACACAGTTGTGCCAGGAAGAATAGGCCTGTAAAATGTTTGGATGATGATGATGAATTGAATAGGTAGAACATTGGGGACTGAATCTTTTGATAGCTACAACTCTCATAATGCCCATACTTCTTTTTCACAGATTCCTGAAAGTTATATTACCATTATTGCTGATTTTATGCTCCCTTATAACGTCATTTACAAAATGTCGATAAATACTTGAGGATGTGATCATAACTATTTGCTCTGCAAATTAAAGTAGTTTATATTCGTTTAACAATCAAGCATTGTTCTGAAATCTGAATGTAACGGTTGCTACCAAACACATTTTATGAGATTTACTTACAACTGAATAGCGACTTGCAGTAATCTGAAGTTTTGAACTAAATTTTCATCTTCTAAAGGTCATATCTGCTTCCACCCCGTTCAGTTTTCTGTTGTATTTCAACTGCTTATGAGCTTTTTTTTTTATCATTTGAATCTCGCAGACTGTTGACCTTGACATCCCAAACACAACAGAAAGTTATAAACTCTATTCTCAGGTAATTAATTAATCCTAGCTCTTCTGTTGCTGGACTTAATTCGATTACTAAATTGTTATTCTTTGCTGCAGAAAGTGATTGCCGGCGACATCAAAGAATGTGTTTGTCGAGCTCCAGATACGCCATATGATGGTTGGTGCTTCTTTACATTTTTATATCATCTCCTAGTTTTTATTTAATTATTAATTTTGCCTTTTTGCTCCTCCCCCCCACGGCCCACCCACCTACACACATGTTAACTTGAATTCTTGTGGTAATAGAATGTTTTGTCTACATGAAGTGAGGAAATAGATCCAATAGTAATGAGTTTCTCTTACCTGATTTGCATCATAAATAAAAGTTCAGTTTCTTGTTAGAGTGCATCGACTCAATAAGGTTCCCAATGCTAGTCTGAGATGCATAGAAACCGGGTGTCTGATGTGTCCTTCGTAAGAGAAATTAAAGATGCATTCCTTATCTTCTTTAAGCAATGAATATCATGCAGTGCTTTCGAACTTCGAAGTTTAATTGTTCGAACGTTGTTGAGTACACTGTCTATCTTCTACATAACTAGTGATGTGAATAAGCTGTCTGGCTGTCTGTCTAAGGTTCTTGTACCTTTTCCTTTTTGTAAACATTTTAGATAAATTCATAAAGATGCTTGTGTAGGAATGATCCCTAGGATTATACGAGATTTCTCTGCTGATTGAACGAGCCCATTGTCCATGTTTCACCTGGAATTCCTTACAGTTTTGGAAATCTATTACATTGACATGTTTTGCCACAGGTTTGTTCTGGCTTAAATTCTCTGACTCTTTTTTTCTCATCCTGCAGAAACTTCTTACTCAAACATCCCAATGACGTCTTATGAGCTTCCTGATGGACAGTGAGTTCATTAACTAATTCATTTTCTGTCTGTATTATTCAACTAATTTACTACTGTTCCCTGGAACAAAATTTGTGAAACAAAGAAGCTAGTAGATCATCAATGTTTCATTGCTAATGTATTTCTTCTGTATGTTAGCTAAACATGAAAGTGTATCGAAGTAAAATAGTCTTATCATTTCACTTTATGCAATGACGTAGGACAATTGAAATTGGAGCTGACAGATTCAAGATTCCGGACGTGCTTTTTAATCCATCTTTAGCTCAGGTACACTATTTGATCCATGTCTCTCTTTTTACTTATTCTTTGATAACTGAGTCATGGTTTTCTTACCTTTAAAAAAAATAAAATTTAAAATCTTTTATTGATTAGTATTTTTTATATTGTCTTTGCTTTATTACCTCTGCTTTACCATTTGGTCTAGACATACTCAGTAACATGTGTTATATGATTTGATGTTCTTCAGACTATACCCGGTATGGAAAGTTCTCTGGAGACAGTTTCTAGTGCCCGTGGTCTGCCACAAATGGTGACTTATTTTTTTCTTGAACATGCATGCATAACTTGTTCACAAACCCAAAATCTGATTGTTCTTCTGAAATATCCAGGTTCTTGAGAGCATAAGCAAGTGTGATGTTGATATCCGAAGAGAACTTTATAGCAGCATATTGGTAAGATATTATTATTATCTTCAGTTCACAGATGCTGTAGATCCACTGCTTTCCCACCTCATTCCCATATATAATGTATCAATCCCTCTGTATTGGTTTATTTGTGCAATACGGATTATGGCCCAAGACGTGAGTTTGACCTAAAAACATATGTTGTCCCTTTTAAAGTGCAATACCAACTATAAGACTATAAGAAGCCTTCTTCTGATCAAGAGTCTAGACGTGAACAGGGTGATATGATTTAAATCAAATTAGATCTTCTAATGTCAATTTTTTTATTTGTCAGATTCCTTTTTATTTGGAGGACTGTTTTGCAATCTCTTAAAAAAAAAAAAAAACTGGTTTTGCAATCTCCATATATTTTAGCCACAATCGCAAAGATCATAATTCTTGTTTCTGCAGAATACTGAGGTGTCGCAAAGAATTTTGAGAACTGAAGATCAAGTTTGTTGATTCCGAGAATACAAAATATAATGATATAAAGTTTCAGAAAATTTCAACAAAGCATTCTCGTTTCAAGGCATGTACTAGCATTATGAAGTAAACCCTATTTATTAAGAGAGAAAGAAATTGCAAAAATAGTTCTCAGGGAATTTAAATAATATGACAGGATGAATGGATGCCATTTTGATTTTTGACTCTTAGTGTTTAAATTTGACTGGTTATGCGTCTTGTTCAGGAGGTTAATTCTTCCTGGACAACCCATATCATGAATTGAAAACGTACAGAATTTCTTATGGGTTGAAATCACACTTTTTGGGCGTACTCCATGGTTCATCCGGTCATTCATTTGACACTTGACAGACAATTATTCATTATTCATCATATTTTAATTTATGTTTTACAGCTAGCTGGTGGTACATCTTCAATGCAACAATTGAAAGAACGTCTTGAGAAAGATTTAGTGGAGGTATGCGTACTCTAGAATGCATAACATAGCTTGATTTGATGAAATTTGAGTTGCTGAAGCACCATGATTATCTAGAAACACTGAAGATGGTAACAGATGGTAGTTGATCTGTTTCTTATGCTCTAAATTGCATGCCTTTCATGTGTGTACCTGTAGTCTCTCTTGAGGGTGGATGGTAACCTATTTGGTGAAATTAAGTAATTAACCACATGTAGTTGCACATTTTAAGTTTGTTTATGTGGGTTTTAACTTCAAGATATC
Organism: Plantago lanceolata; assembly: GCA_028659135.1. Taxonomy (NCBI): domain Eukaryota; kingdom Viridiplantae; phylum Streptophyta; class Magnoliopsida; order Lamiales; family Plantaginaceae; genus Plantago; species Plantago lanceolata. Next base: position 4,873 of record JAQRGC012310241.1, on the reverse strand, counting down.
TGTGTGATTGTTGGCATTAATGCATGCTGGTCTATTGTACTGAGCCCTCAGACAGTTTACCTAATAAAGATTTTAATCCTATTAGGAATCTCCTAATTCGGCTAGAGTCAAAGTGTTGGCTAGCGGAAATGCTACAGAAAGGAGATTCAGGTGAGATTTGATTAAGTACTGTTGTGTGCTCTGAATGTCCGGGTCAAGCAATAGAACTAACAATTCCTTCAAGTTGGTACTGAAAACTAACAATCGTGTATGTAGTGTGTGGATAGGGGGAAGTATATTGGCATCACTTGGCTCCTTTCAGCAAATGTGGTTCTCCAAGTCAGAGTAAGTTAAAAGAAAATTACGCAATGCAAACTATTCACCTTAATGCTGCTACCGGCACAACTGAATTGCATTCTGTAATCTTGACAGGTTTGAAGAGCATGGTGCTTCTTACATACAGCGAAAGTGTCCTTAACAACCGAGCTGTTATAAATTTATATTGCTTCTAAGAAAGGTAGAGTGCTCAGTAGTGAAGGTGCTTTGTGGACCTCATAGTAGGGCTATGTGTAAGATAGTGAGTTAAACCTTATAGATTGATCATTCACTGCTTTGCTACTCTACCATTTGCTAGGCTATTTAGCGTCTGTTGTAAACATTTTAATGTACTAGACCTATTTAATAGAACAGAGATTGTCCATGCATTCACGCTTGATGCTCATTGTACTGTTTGATATTCTTGGAGTTGGCAGTCGTTTTGTCAGCCAGATGTTTATCTCGGTATTAGTCAAGCACTCGGGGGTACATCCGTGCAGGTCCGGGAACCCGATTCACAATAGGTGGCTGGACAAACCAATGCGGATGGTTTGGTGGGTAAACAAGTAACTGAGGAAAATAATGCGGATAAATTCTAGTTCAAAGTTGACTTGAAAAGTTAAAAGTAGTGATCACTGATCCGGCCATGATTATGAGTTGTGTTCTTCATCGTCAAATGGTGATGTGGCGACTAAGCACTCCTTATGGTTGAGCTTAATTGATGTGCTTTTAACATAAAAAGCCTTAAAGAAATCCCTCTAAAATGAAGACCTTCAATGGTTTGGAGGCTTATTTGAGGTTTTTGTGGATCCCTTATGTTATATATTACTCTATTAACTAATAAAATATTAATTTTTAGTACTTTTAAAGGGGCTATTAATTAGAAGCGCTCATTGACATGGGCTATTAATTAGTAGCACTTTATAGCCTCCATTAGAGGCTATTTGGGGCTTAATTGAGGTTTAGTAGGTCCAATTAAGCCTCGTAAAAGCCTCCATAAGAAGTGCTCTAAATTGTCATTTTTAGCATTGTCCATTGTTGGAGCGGAGGGTCTGCCCTACATAGATGTTATAACTGTTAGTAGATCTTTGATACGGGGTTGGATTAATCAATATCTACTGATTCATTCTTTTATAGTTAATGGTTTTGTGTGCTCATAAAGGAGAAAATAAAAGGAAATGAAAAGATTGAATCAATAGTCGCTGGCTTAATTCAACCCCAAGTATGGTTAATGGTTTTGTGTGCGCATAAAGGAGAGAATAAAAGGAAATGAAAAAAATGAATCAATAGTCGCTGGTTTAATCCAACCCCACGTATTATTAATGGTTTTGTGTGCGCATAAAGGAGAGAATAAAAGGAAATGAAAAGAATGAATCAATAGTCACTGGTTTAATCCAACCCACGTATAGTTAATGATTTTGTGTGCACATAAAGGAGAGAATACAGGAAATGAAAAAAAATGAATTAATAGTCGCTAGTTTAATCCAACCTCACGTGTTAAATATTTACTCTCTCTATATGTCTATAATCTTCCCATTTTATTATTTTTAGTGTCTACTTTGAATCTTGCTATTTCTATTTTTGGACATACATATATTATTTTAATGGAGCTTAATTGTATTAATTGTATTATCATACTATTATAAAGTACTAGTATTGTACTATCTTTCCTCCCATTAGCATAATATATATCGTATTACTTTAATGGGAGATTAATGAGTACTAATGTACTATAGTAAAAGCGGATGCAAAACCATTCCAGTAAAATAAATTGGCTAGTAAAAATTAACTACTGCTCCATGTTCACCACTGTAAAGTATCACACCATCAGGCAGGTCAGAAAAAACAGGAGCACCAATATTGGCCTCAAACAGACAGATCATTCGTGGAGGCAAAAGTGGCCATTCACGAGTGAATAAAGTTTTACTAATCTGTATCCATTATCGTACTAACCTTGTAACAAAGACCATAGCCATCGAGTGCGCAACTTCTTATGTACATATATGCAGTTTCCTAATAGATATAAGCCCATTGCTGGTAATTACGGAGTGTGCTATGCTCTCAGCAACCACCACTTGCAGGCTCAATTGAGCTGAGAAGTCCATTGCCTCGGAGCTGCGTGCAATGATCTTCAGCATCTGCTTGGGCGCATATTATTACCACAGAGAGACCATTGATGTGTGCTTCTTGCATGATGTTCACTGCATTGTCGACTGTCATCCCAGGAATAACCTTCATCAATACTTGCACAACATACTCCCGTTTGTTGTAATTGTCATTATGCAGCATTACACGATAAGGTGGGGACATTTTCTTCTTTTTCCTGGAGGAAACAGAACACTTCTAAAAAACCACACGGAGAAATAACTGTTCGGTTGTCATTTCTGAAACTCCAGATCACTTGTTGGATACCAGAATCGCAGATAGAGACAAAAGGACAGCAGACGTTGACATGCATATAATGATGCAAGCAACATATGGAATAACGTGGTTGCAATTAAAAAAAGCTAAAAATATACAAGCCAAACAAGGTAATATAGGATGTGCCACTGCGAAAAAAGTTTCACCAACATAGCTATGCAGTAAAATCATGGGCATATTTGACAAGAAAGATATTTGCAAGAAATGGGAAACAATAAGACTAGAAAAGTAACTGTATAGAGAGACAACAGGTGCAGAGGCCATGAAACTTCAAAAGGTAGTAATATCAAGCAGGATGCAAGATATGATGCTGATGATAAATCAAGAACGAGAAATTCATGTGTTTAATTACGTTTTCTTAAAGCCTGGTTGGAACTTTTTTGTGTCCCTGCATACCTAAATGTTTAGCAAACTATGAAACATACAAGGATAAAGCACAGACAAAATATCTGGACTTTTTAACATCCAGAATCACACTAATTATTTTATTCTAGCCAACTCACAGGTTGTTAGGTCCAACTACTTACAGTAAATCCTTTTAGCAGTTGGAATGTAAATGGCAAGTTCAATATATACCTCACATCAAACTCAGAATCACGGTTAGGAGTGGTTTTTTCTATGACAGGTTTATCCAAAACTCCCCCACCTTTGCCAACACCAGCAATTGGAACAGTGATCAATGTGCTTCGACTTGGCCATGGTCTATGAAGCGGGTATCTGTCACCTGTACAAATCAAGTAATATATTTCAATTGGGCACATATTCCTCACTATTGAGGCACAAGAATGAATATGAGAAACATAAAAAGATTCAAATAAAATACTCCTACGAAACTCTCAAGTCCAACTACCTGCTGCTTCAACAAAATAAGCAACAAGCCATTAGTTTTATTATAACTATAAGTGGTAAGAAATCCTTTGGCTAGTAATTTAGTATTCCATCGTATCCCAGCTAAAAACCGTTATTCAAATCTATCTGAAGATACAACATGAGAGCAGCACATAATAAATTGAGGGCTGATGTCACAACCCTGATGCGAAGCATGTACATAGCAAAGAGAAACTGAAAAAGGCATAAACAAACAATTCGATGAGAAGGAGGGGGTGAACCTGAAAGTGTCACAAATTAATTCCAGCAAGTCAATGACATGGAATGAGTGGTTAAACATTAGCACAGGGTACGAGAGCCACAATACTTGGCATCACCCAGAAGATTCTTACGGCAAAAAAATCACCTAGATAAGTCATGGACCTATATAGGTGATTCAAATGCTGAACTAGAAGGTTTAAACTATATGGTTAAACTATTGTTGAGTTCTTGAACTCCAAACTTACCTATCTACCCAATCATTCTTAGGCTCTATTCAGTTCGACTGAGAGTCTCTGAATTGAACTGAACTTATTTAAGTATAAATTGAATTAAGCAAAGCTGAACTGAATAGAACTTAAGTTAACATGAATTGAACATCGCCTTATCCTTAAGTAGGAGCTCAAACTCCCTTCCTAGATAGCAACACAAGGAAAGTCATCTTCGACACCCACAACCGGCTCATTGGCGTTTCAATAGCGCGAAAAGAAAATAACAAACTCTACAATCTACACATACTCAAGAAGCAATACATGTTCCTGAATAAAATCTCATTAAACGACTACTCACTAGTCACTAGGACTCCTCCCCAGACTACAATAATTCCCAATTTACAAAGTTTTACGCCTGCCAATCGAAAACTTATCCACAAACACTTTGCTCTACCACTAGCACACACAAAAGTTCAAAACAATCATCAACAAGTTCTCAGTCGTTATCGCCTAACAATTTTACTCAACACCTAAACACAAAACGAGTCCGCCTAGTCCAGCTTCAATTTCACGGAACTTTCACTCACAAAGATAAACAATAATTAGAAACCTAACAGCAACTGGTAAATTCAGAAGAAACAATTCGAAATACGATTAACGAAGAGTAGAGAAGAAAAGAAAAATCATATTACCAGGTGTGGTGTGGTAGAAGATTTGGTTAGCAGAAAGGCCACCAACTCTGCCGCCGCAAATCGCCGTCGTCTCCATTTCTGTGTTTCTCTCTCAACCACACACGCACAACACACACTTGAGTATGTGTACTGAAATGTTTCCACAACTGAATGATATTTTTTTTAATT
>JAQRGC012310207.1:0-11673 GCA_028659135.1 Plantago lanceolata | reverse complement strand
GCTACAAGGGCTAGAGATGAATTACCTTTGGTATTGCTGGAGAGAATCATACTTGGATTTTAGTTTTAGATACTCCTTGTAGCTGCTCATCTACAACACAAAGATTCGATACTGTTACCATTTAATCATGCAGCAATAACACGTACAACGAATTTTACAACTGATGATCATAACCTTTTTCGACCTTAGCCGAATGATAGGCTACATAGCAAGTAATCAAATTTGTATGTAGAAAAACTTAAGGTTCTCACATAAATTACATACATGTCTCTAAATTGACACTTAGAAATTTATAATACCTCTAAATCCTTGGATGGATTGTTGACTTCCAGTGATCCATAACTGCATTTCTGGTACCTCTCAATTGTCTTGAGCATACTGTATGTCACAAAAGAAGCACGTCGTCGTCTATCAGGAAACTTAATATACAACAAAACCAAGTACCCAAAATGAACTAGCTATCACATGTATGCATACAACATGAGTCAACACAACACTGAAATTAACCAGAAAAACTCGACGTCGTCAAATAAGGACTAATCGTTATCGAAACCGTTGAAAAAGAATCACACAGGAACTCAATAACCTACAAAATTCTTAATAATTCAAATGGATCGAAACAAAGGAACTCAAGATCAGATTCTTCAAAAGCTACTGAAATTCAAGAAAGATGTATTTCAAAATTTTGAAAAATTTCCACTTTAATTTCTTCCAAGAATGAGAATTTGATTGTACCCTTTTAATTAATTTCCATTTTTTTTATTTTTTTTTTGAATATGAGAATCATGAAACCCCAAAATATCCGGAGGGTATCCAGGCAAGAGTACCACCAAGAAATCAGTTAAAAGACTGAGCTGAAAATACATCTTTTCCCCCTTTCCAATCAAACAGAGAATATGATCTAATTAACTGTTCCATTAAAACATTTAAAAAATAATATGACATCTTAGCTTAATTAGATGAGCAAAATTATGCAATTAATGCCAAGATCAAGCTAAAGGAAACTTAAATGCACAAAACACAAAACACAAAACACAAGACAATTAAACACAAAAAGATTGGATTGGATCTGTTAGCAGCAGATTCATTCATACTTGGAAGAGCTACAGAATTCATAGAGCTTTCCACGGTTGGAGAAGATGATAAGAGCAACTTCAGCTTCACAAAGCACAGAGAGCTCATAAGCTTTCTTCAACAGACCATTTCTCCTTTTTGCAAATGTCACTTGCCTGTTTATCTTGTTCTCTATCCTCTTCAGCTCAACTCTTCCTCTACCCATGATACTTCTTAAATAACTATATATACACACCAACTGCAACTACTAGTATAGTAAGTATAATATAATACCAGATGATGATTTGAATGATCAGAAGAAAGAAGAAGATATTTTCAAAATCTGGGTTAGGCCAAAAATGGAAAATCTTGAAAACCCTAACAAAACCAAAACTAAACAAGCAGCAGCAGCAAGAAAATAAATGGGTTGTATAGTAGTACTAGTTATATGAAATCTTGACAATCTTGAACATGGGTTTTTGATCTTGTGTAAGAATCAACCAGATGATGATGATGATGATATTGATGATGATGATGAGAATAACATGTGGTTTAGGTCATTTTAGCTTTCAAATAGAAAATGGAGAAATAGTGAAGAAGCTTTTTTAGCTTATTATTATTGGCCAATGGGTGATGAGAGGTAAAGAGATTCTCTTATTGGTTGGAGAGTGGGTTACACGCAAGGTAAACTCTAGGGGTAGACAAGTAAATGATGGAAGGGTTTTAATCAGTGTATGGGGGAGGATTGGGTCATTGATGATTAAACCGGGGACACGTGTCGGGTGGGGATTGGGTGGGGGTGGGGATGTAATGGTGTGGAAGTTTGGAGGAGGTTCACATGGGTGTATACTTGTCAAACTTTTGTAACGCGGTTAGTTGTTGAAGTGGGTAGATGTTGAAGTTTATTTTGACGAAGAGTAACTTCTGTTGAGTTAAAAGGAGCGGACAAGGTGTAGGGTTGATACACTGTGACATTTACTTGCCAGGTACAGTAGTACTAGCATTTCATGTGATGTACTCGTTCTCGTTCGTATAAACTGTTATGATGATGGTTAGCTGGTAAAGTTTAATTTTGATTATGACAGTATATTATATGGTTGGACTTCAACGTTTATAGTGAATTCCATTCCTTAAAATTCCAAAGACTAGTTAATAGTGATCGATTCTAAATTAAAAAAATGTAAACTTAAAACTTTCTCGTTCGTAAGTCCTTCGTCTATAATTATTACAAGTTCTTATGAGTTACTCCAATAATTCAATCCCCCAAATCCATTGGTTTCTTAGCTAGGTTTATGATTGTATCATGTTAAGAGTTGTAAAAGTCCAAAATTAGGCACTCATACACTGCTCCGAACGATGTTCTCATTTCATGTCTGGATTTTGTTGGAATTATTGAAGTTAACAAACACCAATACTATATTAAAGTCAAGCTTGGTCTTTTTCGTCCGTACCACGAATTAAACTATTCACCACGTACCCTTTTTTGTATTTTGGTGTTGAATAATGATATTATTATACGGATTTATTATATACCAAGTTCAGTCCTGTACTTTATAATATGACAGAGGAATAATATATATTATCCCTGCAACAATATAAATGCAGTAAATAATAATAGTAATAATTCTCCAGCAAAAATTTATGCAGGGTAAATTTGAACATTTAAAACTGGTAGATAAGGCCTAACTGCCTAAGTACACGATACGTAAATGTTATAGTCAAAATATACATGGAACCAAAAGCAACATTAGCTAGTCGGGCACTCGGGCTCTATTCTCCGAATTGAAGTAAATTGTGTATGAAATTTACATATGCAGATATGAACTGAACTAAAACTTTATTCTATTTATCAGAAAACTTATTAATTTCAGTTGGTTCAAATTTACTACTTACTACAGTTCAATTCAATTCAGCTTGTTCAGTTTAAAAATATCGAAATGGGTCTAAACTGAACTTAGACTATAAGTTTTTAAAGACATAGACTTATATCACGGTCTTCCTAAGGGTAATTATTATTCTAATAATTAGTTAATGTGAAAGCACTGGCCGGACGGGACCAATTTAGTCTCGGAGGGTATTTATTTACCCTTGACTTTCGTTCCTAGAAGTGTTGAACTTAATCACATAAAATTCGGTCAGTCAGTCCTGTTGAGTGTTTTTCTATCTTTCATTCGAAGTATTGGTGATTTTCTCCGTATGAAGTTGAAATAGTTTCGGATGAAACACCTTGTTCATTGTTAAACATATTGAATGATGATTTATAGTGTGAAACAATGTAATGATATGATCAACATCGATTCGAAAGTGAGTAACCAACATCAAAACAGTGATCGGCTCTTAAATTTTAATTTGATTTCAACTATTTAATAATCAGCTAACTTATCAACCGCTACCATTTCAGACCGTTTACCGTACTATTTACATTTCACATGCTACAAATAAAGAGAAATCATTATGCAGTACACCTCACCAAAAAAATTTGCAAATTGAGAAGGAAAAAAAAAAGAGTGATTGGTTGTAATGAGTAAGAAATAGTTCCAACTCGTTGTCAAATGAGAAAAATATCACTTTCTTATATGTTTGATTGATTACATTAAATTATGTACGAACATATATGATGAATTATCCTTGTCGAAGGGAATTAATAATGTAAGAATAATAATAAAGATTAATTAATCATAAGTAGTACTGGTACATGGCATATTTGCATAATTTGAAGTCAGGCTCTTCTTGTTCAAGACACATAAGAACACCTCGAAGGGCACTACATATGGAGGAATCTTGATAAACACTATTGTGATTGTGACAAATCAACACCAATATATATGTACTTTGTAGTGTTTATTGACCAACGGTTATTGTTTCGACTGGTAATTGATTTAAAGAAGTTTCGGATTAAAGTCTTGTGAATGTAAAAGATAATGCTGATTGAGTCGACCCCTAAAAAAAGTTTCAGCATTGCTTGATAGGTTGAATTAGTCGTCAGAACAGATATCAATAGGAATCGAGAAAAGGATGTGTACACTATTCTGTTTTCGCTGTCAAACATATAAAACTTGTGCACCTTACAATAATGTTTTTAAACCTCATATGTTTTTTGATGTGTTTGATAATGATATTTCACCTTACATGTGATCACGGATGCTAGATAGTGTTAGTCAATTCGGGTTCGGAGCTAACTCGTATAGTAGGGTGATGGGATAAGGTTCGATTGCGAAATGTTGGAGACTAGTTTGAATTTGACGTTTTGATAACAATGGCTAATGATGTGTACATATAGGGTTCATGTATATGGAATGTTAAGATCTTCTATGCGCGAGAGGTGACACCGCGATGGTGAACCACGGGCACGGGCATCATGTGGGCCGAAAAACCTTACAAAGCGCTGATTGCGATTAGGTTAAATTTTGCACAATGGTCGCGGAAAAAGTGTCTATGTTACATCATACATCATACATGTGACTAGTTAACATAAAAGATATGGTGTTTCCCTATGCTCAAGTAACTAGTTGGATTTCCATGGAATACCACTTTGTTATTAGTGGAAGATCTATTAGTCAAAAGCAAAGAGATGCACTTTGTACCAGCTGCATGCGAGTTTAATGGTGGAGTGTAATAGGGCAAACCACAAAAATGATTCCAAGTACAAATTACCCTATCTACTAAGCTAAATACAAGTACAGTCCGCCAAGATCCAATCCCAACCGTAGACCTTGAATTTTCGCTAAAACTAACATTTCTTGTAGGGGTTCCCAACCCAAAGGCCCAAACCAAATTGAGATCGATGGTGGTGTCATGGTGAGAGCGAATCCGACCCATGCACGTACCGGAGCTCAACACGTGCACGACGGGCTTTTCGGGCAGAAACATGACATGACACGGGAAATAATTGTCCTGCGGCTGCGGCAAACTAATTAACGTTTTTATGTATGCTCTTACAAGTTACAAGAGTAGTCCGATAGGAAACCAATTAATTGGACGTTACAATCACAAGTACTAAAAGCTGATCGTACAGAACCTTAAGATTGATTTACATAATTCGATTCCAATTGAATAGTATATAAGTAGTCCCCATAATATAACATAACTTGGCATAAAACGAAACGAACGTCAATTCAGTTTGTTACATGTTTGATTATTGTCACGTTTTAAGGGTCCATACGAGATCATTATGATATAGTACTACAGGGTATATAAAGCTACGTGTCGGATTCTCATTCGTTTCCAGGTGTAGATATTTATTTATTCCCCGTTTAATCGGGTCGGGTGATACTAATTCGTCGAACACTGTTGAAATGAGGTACGGTGAACATGAGACCTTAATCAGTAATGTTAAATGAAATCAAATTCATTACTGCTTGATTCAATAATCGTTGGTGGTTCGACTGTTCAGATCTATTTCATTACAGTGGTCAGTGGGGAACTTGGCCATGTACAGATGTACTAGGATAATGGATTAGCTAGATAGGGAGGGTCCGATTTGCCATCATATGATCATAGTCCACCACTTTTTTTTTACTGTTACTCTTTTACTGTTACTGTTACATTCATTTTGGACTTGATTAGTCCATCACTTTTTACTGTTACTGTTACATTGATTTTACACTTTTTAGTTTTCTGTTCTGTTTTGTTTTGTTTTGTTTTATTCATCATCATCATCAGGCTCTTCATTCAAGCTCCGCATGCACTTTCAGCCTGGACAAAGGTTGCAATGTTTCGATTGACATCAGACCATATAAGGCAACCGGCCGGGACCATTCAATGTATGTAACGGCCAGTACGGCTCGTGCGGAAGCTTCCCTCTAGGGCAGAAGTGGTCCTCCACGAACCGACCGACCTTATGAATTACGAGTGTCTTTGTTGAACATTTTTCTTTCATTCGTTTTCAAAAGTACGCATTTGCAGTCTATTTCGTAACATTATCAAGATATGGTATAGACTATACACTATACACTTGTCTAAAGAAGTAAGATCTACGTACATTATTAAGATAAGGTATACACTTGGTTAAGGGTCTCGATTTTGGCCCCTCTACGAAAAACATCTGGTTCTTGTTAAGTTAACCGTCGTGGAACCTTTCAAGTGGTCTCGTTCACTGATTAAATTCGATACCTAACCTCGAAAGATGTACTACATTTGAAGCTCATGGTACAAATTACAATACCATCAACCAAATGGACAGTTGAATTTATGACAAGAGTGACAAACAATTCTGAAACTCTAGTACTATTGGGCTAGCTATGATTGGATCTGACATAGCGGGGTGGCCCAATCGTAGAGGCCCAACTGCCTAAGCTCCTTCAGTTATAACTTAAACAAGTTCTTCATGTTAAAATTTGTAAAATAAATATTTGTGTTAGTTCCAAATTTTTGTTGTGTGTTAGTAGTTTTTATACGTGTTTAATCGACCAATCCATCCGGATCAAGTGCACATAAGTAAATTCGTACCATCGGTCATAAGTTGGGCATTTGGATTTTCACGAAATAATCTAGGATTAAAGCAATACGATTTAACTCGAATCCTGAATCGGAATGGTTATTTTATCAACAATAAACTTATGCATGTCATTGTGAGGCTATCAACTAGCCTTTGGTGTTTATGCAGGACTGTTAAAAAGGTCCTTTCCAAGAATATGATGAGGCTGTAGGAAAATATTCACAAATAGATAGCTAAAACTATATTTCTATATCAAACAAGGCCCATTAGCTCAGTTGGTTAGAGCGTCGTGCTAATAACGCGAAGGTCGCAGGTTCGAGACCTGCATGGGCCATTATTTTTAAAAACTTTTCCCTTCTGAGTTTCAGTAATATTGCTGTTTATTCTCCCTGTAGTTTATTTTCTGCTCTTCCTTTCTCAGTTTCAGAATCTGTGAATAGTCATGTCAACGATTGTCGATTCACAAACCTTGCGAAAAATGAAACATCATTGCTATTATTTTGTTCATAGCAATTTTTTTTTTCAAAACTCTGGAAGAGGGGAACGAACCTGTTTTATATAAAACTGCTTAAACAGTACATAATTCAATTGAGATATAACAAATCTAGTTACACTAATCAAGTTTATGCTAAGATCAATATCAAATCCAATTCAAGTACTGAAGTACATCATGATCTGATCTAGTCATGAAGTATAATTAGCTCATGAATTAATAATATTTTCTTGCAGCTTAATTTCTTAATTTCTTTCTTGCAATTGCAAATTAATAATTTGCAGCTGATCAGAATATATACCCTCCATTATGCATGTAACTATTTCCATGATCTTCACCACCAACATTAACATTTGCTTGAGTCTGAATAGCCATTTTGCTACATCCATTAATCTGATCTTCGAAGTTCCATAATCCTCCCCAAAGATTATCGAATTGCACAAAATCGTTCCATGATGAATTCTCTTGACATGTCACAGGAATCATTTGATCATGATGATTCTCAGTAATCGGCCATGCAACATCCATCTCTAGTTTCGCGGATTTTTGTTCACCATAGGCGGCTTCTTGAGGTGATGTGTTGTTGATCACATTGTGGTTGCACTCTTGATGTTGCTCTAGTTTCTGCCTGAGAAGTTTCTTCTTCTCTTGCTTAATCTCATTAGCTGGCTTTCGCTTTTTGAAATGTGTTCTCCAGTAGTTCTTGATTTCGTTATCTGTTCTTCCAGGCAAGTAGCGTGCTATTGTTGACCATCTGCACCAATACGTGGCTCAATAAATACCGGAAACTTACATAAAAAAATGGTACTATAGTAAATGTCAAAATTAGGAAACAAGATAGTGCACTGAAGTGTTAGTGCTATGTTCGGAGGGTAAGACCACGGTTGAATTCCCGGAATCGGAAGGAAGGGATATAATCTGCCTTGGTCAGGAATTGATTTTGATGCTTGTATTTTTTTTGTGATTGAATCAAGGAGTGTAGTTTGTACTTTGTAATGATAATTACACAAGTCATAATTTTGAATTAGTGCTGGTTTGTTTTCTCCTGCTTTGATATAACACTTGATTGATGTGATAGGATTGTTTAGCTAGACTAAACTCTCTTGAGGTTATCTTGGGTATACCCCTTCTATATATACTTTTCCGGGTTTGCAATACATTTAACTTTCGTGCGAAAAAAAAAATAGTGAAAAAAGAAAAGGGAAATTACTTGTTTCCCCAAAGAGCATGAAGTTCAATGATAATTCCTTCTTCTTGAGGTGTCATATGACCCTTCTTTAATCCAGGCCTCAAGTAATTCACCCACCGAAGCCTACAACTCTTTCCGCTTCGATTCAACCCTGCTGAACACGAAAATATGTTAGAAAATACGCGCAACAAGGTCTTCATACGCCGAAATATTCCATAGAAGAGACATTTCATTCAACGATGAATAAGATACAAAGAGAGTAACACACGTACATGCTAAAAAAAACCTAAACAACCGCGCTAAAATTCCCCCACACACTAAACATTTAAATCGAAGACGATGAGATACCATACCTGCACACTTGGACACACAACTCCACCTCCCTTCACCATTCTTGCCAACATACTCCACAAGCAACTTATCCTCCTCTGGAGTCCATGGCCCTTTCCTCCAACCTTGGTCTGAAATACCCCAACTAGCCATATTTGTACACAACAAAATCTTAATTATAATTCTATCTCTCAACTATTAAAACTATTTGCAATGTCTCCAATTCCTGTGACAGACAACCTAACACAATCTACACATATATATCTCCTAAACTTGTCACATCCAGTGTGTTTCTTGAGCCATTAATTAGCTGATCTCATTAATTAAACATACTTAATTAGTAAAAATCAGTGGAAATCTGCCAAGTGTTGATTTGTTGTGTTATGGGCAGGATCCTTGGCCAATGGGATGCCAACGTGTGTGGGGAAATATAATCTTTAAGCTCGGCCGTACGGTGATTCACACGGGAGATCATACTAAATGCAATTATTATTCATTAATTAAATTGTTTAAAGAAAGATTAGATTTTTTTAAGTGTTGTGTTAGTACGTAATCTCTAATTATTGGAGACTGGCTAGTTACACTAAATTGCATCATCAGGTCTTGTGGTGTGGTAAACAATTCGGAGTTTGTTGACGTGTAAATTGCAAATTTGACCTCTACTTGAAGGAATATTAGTTCTTTGCACCTGTCATGTAATGTCATTTTGTTGGCCAAGTGGCAAAATAACTCCCAATTTTGAAAGAAACAACTTCCTTGAACATCATAAGTTCATAACTGACACCTAGCTAGCTAGCCTTAAAACCAACTTATGCTATTTCGGCTTAGTATCGCGGATCTTAAGTCGAGACGACTCGATCTCGTGCATTTTCTTCCTTATATAGGAAGTTCCAACTACAACAATAGTCTAAGGAGGCACAAGGTAAAGACATTTTCGCCCCAATCTTTCACTCGATGATTATGCATCACATGTCACTTAAGTCTCCAACTTAAGGAATGATGCTTCCCTTAGACCTGCCCCAACGGGGCTGCCCATCACACCCAGCCAGGGAGGACGGCCCAACCGTCCTCCTCTTTTTTGCCCCAACGGGGTGGACGGTCGGCCGTCCACCCCATTCCGGGACGTCAAAAGCGACGTCCCGGCCATGGCATGGTCGGGTTTAATTTTATTTTTTTTAATTTCTTTTTTAAAATTTAACTTAAAAAAAATAAAAAATCACCACGACCCGGCCACCAAATGTGGAAAAAATAGGACGGTCGATCCATCGAGCCCCAAATGTTTCCCCAATGGTCGGGCCATCATCAGCCACCATTGGGGGTAGTCTTACAAGTGCTTTTAAGTGATAGATTTACATCTTTACCTGGTTACGACTCCACGTGCCACCACCTGATGTTGGGTCCGGACTGCTATTGTAGCTCTTTCTCTGCTTTGAGCTACTTCTTTATGTGTTAATTTTAAACCTACTAGTTTTAAACAAGGACTCCAAGAATCTCCTAGTTAACATCTGTAAGATAAATATTTGATAATCTTCTCCGTTACTCTTAACGGGGTAGATAATCTCCGATCCTTTCAGTATGGATTCTCACAACTTCTCTTCGAGTAAACATTAACATTACGCTCTAAATATATAATGATTCCTTAACGAGTATTTTATCCCTACCAAGAATGATAAGGGTGTGCTTGCAATAAACTCATTACCTTAAGTTTACATTGGCTCTTTAGAAAGAAGGGTATGATCCAATCACAAAGCCACAGATGTTCGTCTTTGTAATGTTGGACCATGGTCTCCTTCCAAGTGATATAGTTAACGTCAAAGCTTAATATAAAATACTTAAGAAGCTTCTTGATGCCATAATAGTAGTAACTTGGGCTTAATAAAATATGAAAAAGGAGATTGAGATCAATGAGTCACTCCATGGACGCGTGTACCTAGAGTCGCATTTTTAGAATGGTAGGGCGATTATTTAATTGGGCATTATGCTATATAAGGTAGTGATGTGTATCATGACTTGTAATTTAATATGTTAAAAATGTTTCTAATTAGAGAGGGCACAAGATCTAGTGTGCAAGTACTAAGATCCTCCTCATTATAGATAGTGGTTGTAAAAGATGCTTGAAAACTACTCCCAACATTCTTATGATCTTATCTAGCTGTGAGTCTGTGATTATTTTATGGTTGTTAGTATGAGATAGAAGTGTGTTAAGAGACGTAATTTAAAAGGGTGGCTGATGTCGTCTTTGATATTTTTAAGTTGATTTTATTCGAATTGTTCACTTCCGTTCTTGATTGCAAAATTTCAGATTGCTTGTAAGTTGTTGTAAGTACTAAGTCAGTATTTCTAATCGTAGACTTAACTATAGGCATGAGATAAAGCGATTTGAGATTCTTCATTAAAGGATTTATGATGTTACGGTCAATTAATCGTATCGAAATAAGAATTTGTGAAGAAAAAAAATGTGGGAAGTTGTGGTGAAGTATAAATTTGGCCCTCTTAATTAGGAGTCACATCAGCCACAATGTTGGTTAAAGAGTCATGTTGTACAAAAATATGCCGAGACTCGAGATTAAGAAGCACTAGTTTAGTAAGTGCATGAAACATCATCATAAATCATAATTAAGTTGTTAATTAGTCCATAATACTGTTTTCTTTCTTACCAAATCACCATGATTCTGTTGACTATTTGACTCTGATCAGGTAGAAAACTTAGATATTAACCAGCTTGGTCTATAGTATTAACCAACCATATGTGACTTAAGTGCATGTGTGTGTATATAGTTATCAAATTAATCAAGACAATGAATCCAGACATAAATCAAGTTGTAATCATTCTTAATCACACATATCTCCACCTCTAGCTTTAGGCTCTTAATATAAAATGGTGAATAAAAAGATTCGACTCGGTTTAGCTTAAATTAGCCGACAAAATTAGCGAAGAAGTTACTATTAATAAACTCAAAAGGGTTAATATTAAATTAGTGATGTTCCCAATAATTTCTATTAAATAGGTGAAAGATGAAAAACTTATATTAAAATAGTGTCTAAATATGTTCTTACTACAATGACTTTCCTTATTTTTTGGATCTATTCTATTTTTGGTCAATTTTTTTCACTATTTTACTATATAATTTGTTTTAAATTCCATGCATCTCAATCTAATAATTAAAACCA
>JAQRGC012310113.1:0-13278 GCA_028659135.1 Plantago lanceolata | reverse complement strand
GTAGTAGTAGCTTATAATGTTCAATGCATGTTGAATCTAGTGATAATTACAAATGTAGCTTATGTTCAATGCATGTTGAAGAATCCAAATGTTTGGTGCATTGTCACCAGTGGCAGTGTGATGCCTTTTAAATGGAGTAATTGGTGGCATTATATGTTGATGTACATGAAGTAGGCCGAGTTAGAAATTAGGATTGTGGGGAGTTAAATACTTAGATTCTAGAGGTACTTGGTGTAGCTTAGTTATTCTGATCAATGCCTGATGAAGAAGTCGGTTGTGAAGTGCTTTTGTCGGCAATCTAAAGCTTTTAGAGTTTTATCCGAGTGATTGGTGAAGTTACGTTATATGCATAAAGTATGGGTAGGAAGTGAGTTCGTGAATGGGCGGGAGACATGCAGTCAGAACAGTGGGGAATTAGATTCTAGAGATAATTACAGATGTACCTAAGTTGTTCAGATCAATGCCTGGTGACGAAAGCAAAATTTGTGGCCAATGAATGATCGATTACAATGAGTTTAATGCCCGATGTACGTATATGAGGCGAATTAGTATAATGTAAGTGAGATGTGCTGTTAGTTGCGGGGAACTAGATGTGAGAGTAGTTACAATAGGTGAATGACTGTTGAAAAACTAAAATATTTGGTGCTTTTGTGGCCAATGTGATTGCTTTTGTCTGAGTGATTGAAGGCATTGAGTTTTATGACTATGTATGGAAAGTAGGCAACTGAGTTAATGGAAATTTGGGATATATACAAAATATATAGGTCATAATGAATTCGTAGCCATCTCATAGAATCTGGTTTGCAATACTTATTATGATACATTTGAAAGCGTATCTGTGTCAGTGGGTTAATCAGGAAACTTTTTGTCTGCTTTTCCTTTCTTATAGGAGATACCTCAGAAAAATAAGAAGGATGCTGCACCTGCGAGGTTATTATCAGCAACATTTGCTGATTTGCCTGCTCCTGAGTTGAAATGGGATAAGATGGCGGCGGCACCAGTACCTCGTCTCGATGGTGCAGCTATACAAGTGAAGAACCTTCTTTTTGTATTTGCTGGATACGGAACCATTGATTACGTAAGGATTTTGATTTGTTCTTGTTTATAATGATGAATGCTGCTTGAGTTGATTATGCTTGCTTGGTAATGCTTGATCCATTTTCCCTATATTTCTTTTGGTATTGGTTTGAAGAATGTCATAATCGCACAATATGGATCATTCTGTAATAAATGTGAAACTATTTGATGTAATCATGTAAGTCTGTGGACTTGGTAAGGATTTGATAAATGAGGACGTGGTATTAGTAACTCAGCGAAAAACTTGATTATTAATTGAACTCAATTATGTTAGAGTTTTAAATTCTTAACAATTCAATTGAGATGTCCGTGTCGAAATCACAAACTGACTTGTACTGCATGTCATTTAATGATTTGATTAGTGAAAATTGTAGTATATTAGCTTAGTTTACTGTAAGACTGACACAGTGAATCTTTTGCCGTCGATAATCTTGAAGAGCATATACTTTCATTTATCAATCTTCTGTAACACTTCTATCTTTCTATTCGTGGCTTGTGCCAACTTTTGCAAAAATCTTACAGGGGTTTGATAGTTTTTTCTTGTTTAAGGTGCATTCTCACGTCGATATATACAATTTCACCGATAACACCTGGGGAGGGAGGTTTGACATGCCAAAAGAAATGGCACATTCGCATTTAGGCATGGTAACAGATGGAAGATATATTTATGTGGTTACTGGACAATATGGACCTCAATGTAGAGGGCCCACAGCACAGACGTTTGTCCTAGACACAGAGACAAAGAAATGGGAGAACATGCTACCTTTACCAGTCCCCAGGTGTGAACTTTTGCATACAAGTTATGTTCAGCAATCAACATTTGTTTTGGTTTGGCTTTTTGCTGAGGCCACGGGGCTTCATCTTGTTTTGCTTGTATTAGAAATAGCTAGTACGTGTGGAAGTTTGGAGCCAGCGTTTAATTGTGAAACAAATGTATTTTTCTTTCATTCTAAAACTCTGCTGGAGGTTCTATTTGAATTTAAAAGAGCGGATGTGTTATGCTATACCCCAAAAAAGAATTGTTCTGTCATGTTCTCTTACTGATACTGTGGTTAGGGCCTATTATCCTTTTATGCTAGATGGATCATGGACCTACTCCAGACTAGAATTGAAAATTGATACTGCACAAATTTGCCATGTTTACTAGGTTTACAGAGGCATGAATTTTTCACGGTTAAGTGTTAGGAGAGCTGTTGAATTATATTATAACTGAAGTATATTTTTTAAATACCTGTGAGAACTTTCTTACATTTGCATGCTACTTAGATATGCACCTGCAACTCAACTTTGGAGAGGCCGGCTTCATGTGATGGGTGGCAGCAAAGAGAACCGGCACACTCCTGCATTAGAGCACTGGAGCATTGCTGTACAAAATGGAAAAGTTCTAGAAAAGGAGTGGCGATCGGAAATTCCCATTCCCCGTGGTGGTCCTCACAGGTTTTCTCTTCGTTTCCTGTTTATTTATTTTATATTTTATTTGTTTTTCCAATTATCTTACTTTTGAGTCAGGGCCAGATCATTTCTTTTTCTGTTTAAATAATGTTTGGATAATTTAAAATAATGCAAATCATGTGCAAATTTCACTCCTGCACTTGGCTGTGCAAAGAATAATTGGAATTTAGCACTATAAATATTTTCTATTCCACCACGGGCTGGAACCTGCCCCAGCATTTGGGGTGGTTTCTTCTGCTCATGATTCAAGCTCAATGTTATCAAGTCAATTTTATCTCCTTCGGATCCTTTAAGATGCTGGGGTAGCTATCCCTCTAGTTCCATAGCTCGGTGTAAAGTTAATGTTTGCTCTCATCTAAGGAGCTGACACTTTCTTTGTTCATTTGTCTGCACTTTTGGTACGGGAGTTGGGGCCAGGATGAATTGTAATCTTTGCATGTTACATTTCATTACATGGTTACCATGTAAAGGCTGAAAAAGTTTATTCTCCTGAACAATTTTGCTTGGCAGTCAGCACCCCTAGCAAAAGAGAAAACGTTCGTATTTTTCCTCAAGTAATGAAGATAGATGAATACCCGTGGGAATGCGTTTGATCATATCCTGTCTATTAATTAACTGTATGAAACCAAAAGCAGAAGATTACAAGGGTTTCAACTTATGGTAGTGGTCATGTATAACAGTATAAGGTTAATGGACAAAGATTGGTAATTTACACTTCATTATCCCCTGCTGCTACAATTTATGTTCTTTCTGACTTCCTATTTCCATGTGCCACCACCTATGGCCTCCTTCACCCACTGCGACATTAAGATTTGAGACGCTAGCTGTCACACAGTACTTCATTAACGATATGTTTTCCATGCACCCTAATGTGGTGCCTACAAGTGAATTTGTTACATAAGTCAGCTCCTTTTCTTAGCCTATACAATATGTCACAAATTGACTTGGGTCTATTAAACTAAACTAATATGCCCGGGTTATGCTGATCACTAGGTTAATGATGGTTTGGTTGCAACTCTTTTTCTACAAATACTGCATATTGATAAAGATTATCTTGTTAATTTGTGCTTGGGCATTGGTTTTCTTTTCTTTGTAGTTGAATGGTCTGTAATATCTCTGGGTTCCTTGGAAATTTCTTTTGGAGGAAAAAGCCTTCTTGGTCTCTTTTAGCTTTATTTTGAAGAATCCTTAAATTATCACATGAAATTCGTCCCAGAGTAGATGATAGAAATCTGTCTCGAGTAATTTTATCACAATCTACGGGTCACTGTGAAGCATGCTTGTGTAGGGCTTGATATTGATTTGTTTTATGTAGGGCTTGTGTTGTGTTTGAAGACCGTTTGTATGTTATTGGTGGTCAAGAAGGTGATTTCATGGCTAAACCTGGATCTCCTATTTTCAAGTGCTCTCGGCGGAATGAGGTAATGTTTTTTCCGGCTCTATGAGAAAGTAAGCAGTGCTTATAGTGATTATAGAACAAGCTGAAGCTCTAAGTGACTGCCAGTACAAAATACTCGATTGATTCTAGTGACAAATTCAGCATAATAGAACATATACTCTTAAAAAAGAATAAGGGTTGAATCAACCCATCATCTGATCTAGACTTGCTGAAGATTAACAAATAAAGGATGAACTATGTAAAACTAAATACAAGTTAATTTTTAGAGAATGGATTAGGTCTGGCAATGGTTGGTTAAAAACCAAAACCTAAACTATAACCAACCAATAACCATTTAAATTCAATGGATGCCAGTGCTTGAACCAGCCACCTGATTGTGAATGTTTTACCGCAGGTTGTCTATGGTGATGTATACATGCTGGATGATGACATGAAGTGGAAAGTGTTGCCTTCTATGCCGAAACCTGATTCTCATATTGAGTTTGCTTGGCACATTGTTAATGGGTCTGTCGTCATTGTTGGGGGTACAACGGAAAAGCATCCTGAAACCAAAAAGATGACATTAGTTGGAGAAATATTCCAGTTTCAGTTTGACACACAGGTATTGTTTCCAGCTGCTTAAAACAGTTCTACTTCTACCATTTCGCGTTTTCTCTTGTATTGTCTCTTGATATGTAAGCAGTATAAATGCACTGCTTTATGCCTTTATGTTATTAGGCCTTTACTTATAAGTTTATAACTGTGTTAGATATTTCCCTTTCCAAGAATTCTGTAGTCAGTAAATGTTTCAAATCTTTTGTCGCGTTCTTTGTATCCTCTTCTCATACTCTCTTTGTTTTGATGTGAACTATAACAGAAATGGTCAGTTATTGGAAAGCTTCCTTATCGTGTCAAAACAACACTAGTCGGTTATTGGGATGGTATGTTGTATTTTACATCAGGGCAACGTGACAGAGGGCTCGAGGATCCGGCCCCCAAAAAGGTCATTGGAGAAATGTGGAGAACGAAGCTTATGTTGCAGTGAGTGAATTATTTTGTGCCCAATTGATAGATGAACTGCCAACATAACACATTGAACATTACATATAATTACTTACTGTACACTAATATCCATTACGCATTTGTGCATGTTCTTTAGCATATCACCGATGGCTGTCTCTTTGTACTAGTACAGAACCGAATCATAACATAACTGAATGGAGTACTTCAGAGCTTAGCTGTTGATTCAAGAATGATGCCTTCACATATGCATATGCTTTGTTTTGGTGTGAATAGCCATATTGTTCACTGAATACTAATTCAGATCTGCGTGTACTTGCTCTTCTGTTCACCTTCTATTTTCATTGTGTTCTGTAGCTGTGGTGTGTCACAAGACTCACAACTAACAACGTGCATGATACTAGTTGACTCATAAAATCGTGTCATATGTGAAGAATCGCCTATTGCATTGTTAGAGCTTATCATCTATGAGTCCATTATTTTTATTTAAGCACTTAGATTTCTCCCAAAAAAAGATGAATCTCTCCCAAAAGAGTGACATACTGTTGTTATTCATGCCGCCTAACTGAAACTTCGCTCATTAAAGATAGATGTGATAACAGTCAACAGACAAGCTTTGCATGGTTCAAAACCAAAATTCATCCTAGTTTCTTAACTGAATGAAGTTGAAATTCGCATTAAGCAAATCAGAACTAAATTAAAAAAAAATGAATTTAAGGTGTCTTACTCCATTACCTTTCTTCTGTAAACCTTTCCAATTTCTTTTGAAGGGCAAATAGTTCTCCAATGTCTCCCTTCACAACTGAACACTAGACCGCTAACGAAGACGCTCATTGTTAACCAACCAAGTTCCAGTCATCATAGGTTCCATTGACAAGTCAATTACAGTGACTTGTAGGCACATGATTTTCCATGCTACACGAGACATGGAGGTGATTTTTTCATCAATAGAATCCAATAGTAGTCGACCCACAAGTTCAATTGGAGTTATCAATTTACTACAGGCATATATATAGACAGCAGCATTTTTAACTTCTCTCCAAAAAAGATGCATATGCAACTCTTGTAACTCTTTCGAAAGCCATTGATCCAACCTGGTGCCATGGACTCAAAGGTGGGACTCGAAGATAATTTAAATCAAATATTGGATCAGATCACTGGAACTGAGTCCGCACTCCAAATAATTCCCATCACTGGAATGGGAGGAATCGGCAAGACTACTCTGGCCGGAGCTGTCTATGATCATCACGGATTGCAGAGTCACTTTGATCTTTTTTTGTGGGTTACTGTTTCCCAAGTGTATGATACTCGAAACATTCTCCGAAGACTTCTTCCTGCTGATGCAGAAAAAAAAAATCCTAGTCAGACGCTGATGGAGCTTGTACACAAAAGATTACATCGTCGGAGATATCTTATTGTGCTTGATGACATGTGGGACGAAAAGGCGTGGGATGGTGTTAGAAAGGCATTACCACTACCAGACGACAAAAACAGCAGTCGCATAATCTTAACTACGAGGTTGATGCATGTTGCCAGGTATGCTTGCTGTTCCACTCAAGTATACCGAATGAAGTTCCTAAGTGATAACGAGTGTTGGGATCTGTTACGTCAAAAGGTGTATGCCCATGAACGTTGCCCGGCTGAATTCGAATATATATTGGAAGGGCGATTTCAAGAAGTTGCAAAGGGCTCCCACTAGTTGTCATCGTAATTGCAGGGCTCCTCAAATTCAACAAGAGAGCACAATACTGGGAAGAAGCAGCGCGAAGTTCAAAGTTAAAGGCAGCTGCGAATGATGAATCCATAATCAATATTACGTCTTTGAGTTACAGAAACTTATACTTGTGAGCTTTTCCGGAAGATTAGAGTTTAAAACAAGCGAACTTGTGAGATTATGGAGTGCAGAAGGATTCTTAAAACCAAAAGAATCCAAAACAGTTGAAGAAGTTGCGGAGGAATGCTTGGAGGAATTGGTAGAGAGGAATCTGATTCTGGTCAAGAAGACGACGTACAATGGTAAAGTGAAAACTTCAAGCATACACGATATCCTGAGGGAATTGAGCTTAAAATCATCACAAGAAGAATTTTTTCTTGACTATTACTCAGCCATTGACATGAATCCAGTTACTTATCGAAGTATCATCAAAGAGCACCGCCGAGTAAGTTTTGCTTCCTCTAAGTGCCTGCCAGTTTATACTTATGATGCACCTGTCCGCTCTTTTCTAACTCAACAATATGGGAAGCAGAGTAAGCACGGATTATCGTCTGTGCCAACTATTAGAAACTTCACGTTACTAAGGGTTCTGCATAAAGTGACCATATATGGTAAGATTTGTCTTCATGGTGTATTCAGTAGATTGACTAATTTAAGGTACCTACATATTCTAAATAATGCACACAGCGAACTACTGGTTCTTCCGAAATGAATCTATATCCAAACTGCAGAAGCTTGAGGTGTTCATTATTAGTCGTTTGCCTAGCCGTTTGATGTTTCCACATGCTAGCAGTTTGGTTATGACATGTGAAATATGGACGCTGCCACTGCTAAGGCATTTCATCTTAATAGATCAGAATCAGTTGGAGAGTTCAGATAGTATATAAAGTGTGATTAGGTTCTCGTTTTGGACCTCTTACAATTATCCGCACATGTTACCTTCATCCCGAATCTGTGGAGAGGATCGAAGAGGAACACCTTTGTAATCTTTGTATACATGATGATGTAAAGTTAATGGAGTAGTGTCTTAGGTTGTCTTTGTAGATCGTTTTTTTACAATAGTGCAATGAAAACACAAGCTAATCAATAACTCAAACCATGAACAACAAGAATACGCATTGACAGAAACTTAAGAACAGAACAAAAGGAACTTCAATGAAAACAGAGAAGATCTGAAACAACGAACAACACGAGAATTTAACGTGCTTGGCTCGCCCACATCAGCCTACTTCACTGAGAAACAATCGAGATCCTCTTTACCGAACAAGCCTATATCAGGATATTACATTTAGCCATTTAGGGCCCTGTTAGGGTGTGAGTTCGAATCCAGATAAGACCCTCCTGTACTTGAGATCTCTACACTTGTTTATTCTTTAAAAAAAAAATTTAAAATTCCCAGGGACATCTTTGCCAAGACGTCTGATGGCTACCCGCCAAGCTACAAAAAGACGCATTAGAACAGGTCAGGAACCCATCAAACGTTAGGTACGATACGAGAGAAACATGTAGGTAATTTCTTCAGTAGAATCCAATACTAGTTGACACAATATTGAATATAGTATGTTGAAAATCAAATTAAACAAGTCCTGATATTCACAGATATTTCAAGGGTTGTTCAGTTGTCAATTACTAGTAAATATAACTAAAAAAACCTGTATTTGTTTCCTTAACCTGCAGTAGTACTTCTATAATGGCACGCGGAGTTATAAGTTGGTGCAGTGAAATGGAGTTGGAGCTGCGAAGCAGTACAGGAGGTGCATGGTTCGATTCATGACACAGTCAAGAAGTGTAAAAAAGGAACATATATAATGGGCATGTATTGAACCTATGAAGCATCAGTTTTTTAAGTTTTCAGATCACTAAAGAAAGATGGCATATGCTGCTATTGTAACTCTTTCGAAAGCCATTCACCAAATCTTGCTGTATGAACAACACTACCGTTTCCTCTGTGGCAAAGAGCAGATGCTGTCTCTACATGAAAAACTTATCCACTTACAAGAGTTTCTGGAATACATTTCTGCGAAACCTGGTGCACCTTCAATTGCAGAACTGGAAAGTCGGATCAGAGACGTTGCTTACCAGTTGGAAGACATTCTCGAGCCAGTCTTGGTACGCGCACTTGATCAAGAAACTGAAAGCAAGAAACCTTTCTACCAGGGGCTTCTCAATAACTGTATGGCATCGCGCCCCATAGTGATAGAGGACGGTATGTTTCTAAATATTTGCTCCCTTCAGACCAAAAGAGTTGTTACGTTTTGACTTTTTGTAGTTAATCAGGTTCGATTTACACATAAAGTAAGAACATAATTGAGAAATACAAGTGACACTGAACTTACTCTGACTTTTTGCTAGGTCTGGATGTGTTTGCTAGCTGCATTGAAAGTGTTGATATGATTTTCAAAGATTCAATGGAGATGAAGACGACTCTGGATACCGAAGTAATATCGGGAACCACGAGAAGTCTGTCAAACGGGCCTCCGGGTGCCACGGACACAAAGGTGGGACTCGAACATAATTTGAATCGCATACTGGATCAGATCACTGGAACTGAGTCCGCGCTCCAAATAATTCCCATCACTGGAATGGGTGGAATCGGAAAGACTACTCTTGCCAGAGCCGTCTATGATCATCCAGGATTGCAAAGTCATTTTGATCTTTTGTTGTGGGTAACTGTTTCACAAGAGTATGATATTCAAAATATTCTTCGAAGTCTCCTTCCGACCAGTGCAGATCCTAGTGGTCAGAGGCTGATTGAGCTTGTACACAAAAGATTATATCGCCGGAGATATCTTATTGTGTTTGATGACATGTGGGACGAAAAGGCATGGGATGGTGTTAGAAATGCATTACCAGACGACCACAACAGCAGTCGCATAATCTTAACTACCAGGTTGCTAAATGTTGCCAGGTATGTTGGACATTCCAGTCAAGTGCACCAAATGAAGTTCCTAAGCGATGACAAGTGTTGGGATCTGTTGCGACAAAAGGTGTATGCCCGTGAACGTTGCCCGGCTGAATTTGAAGACATTGGCAGAGCAATTTCGAGAAGTTGCAAAGGGCTCCCACTAGTTGTCGTCGTAATTGCAGGGCTCCTCAAGTTCAACAAGAGAACAGAATACTGGGAAGAAGTTGCACGAAGTACAAAGTTGGAGGCAGCTGCGAATGATGAATCGATACTCAAAATTCTCTCTTTGAGTTACAGAAACTTGCCTCCGCACCAAAAAGCATGCTTCTTGTACTTTGGAGCTTATCCTGAAGATCACGTGATCCCTACAAAGGAACTTGTGAAATTATGGAGTGCTGAAGGATTCTTAAAACCGAAAGAATCCAAAACAATTGAAGAAGTCGCGGAGGAATGCTTGGAGGAATTGGTCGAGAGGAATCTGATTCTCGTGAAGAAGAAGACGTACAACGGTAAAGTGAAAACTTCAAGCATACATGATGTCCTGCGGGAATTGAGCTTAAGAGCATCACATGAAGAAAATTTTCTTCACCATTTCCCTGCAGTGTTTCGTACTGATCCAGTTACTTACCAAATTTCTAGCAAAGATCGGCATCGTAGAGTAAGTTTTGTTTCGTCCAAGTACCTTGCACCAATTTATACATATGATGCGCCTATCCGCTCTTTTCTGATTCAGCATGCCACGAAAGATAGATCTGGATCCTCATCCTTGACCGTGCCAGATATTAGAAACTTCACGTTACTACGGGTTCTGCATAAAATGACTGTACGTGATCATTCTTGTCTTCGTGTTGTGTGTAGCAGAATGACTAATTTAAGGTACCTACATATTCTAAATCCTGCCGAAGAGTATAGGGTGCTAGTTGTTCCTAAATCAATATCCAAACTGCGAAACCTGGAGGTGTTTCTTGTTAGTTCTTCGACTTATTATGAGTGCCGATTGGTTATGACATGTGAAATATGGAAAATGCCTCGGCTAAGGCATCTCGGCTTGAAAAGATGGCAGTTGCAATTCCCAGAACCCAGCACCAATGGTCCCATCCTAGAGTCCCTTCAAACTCTTTCTGGTGCAATGAATCTCGATTTCTCCAGGAGTGTTATCAGAAAGATACCGAATCTCAAGAAACTGAAAATCATACACGGGGAATTCCCTTGGTGGAAAAGAGCCAAACTGTTTAGTCTCAACAATCTTGTTGAGCTACACCATCTTGAGGAACTTTCTATCAGTCCTGAGAGTTGTGGATTCATTCGAATACCTAGAGTGTCAAAGCTTGCTTTCCCAGAAAATCTTAAGAAATTAAGCTTGTGTGGGACTCGAGTTCCTTTCAGCAAGATGTCAATTGTTGGTTCGTTGCCAAAACTTGAAGTGCTCAAACTGAAGCAGGGGTCGTTTCATGGGCAAGTATGGGAACCAAGTGAAGGAGAGTTTCTTCAACTCAAATACCTCATGATGCGATCATTGAGGTACTTGGAAGAATGGAGAGCTGAAAGCAGACATTTTCCGTCTCTTGAAA
This sequence comes from Plantago lanceolata, assembly GCA_028659135.1. Lineage (NCBI taxonomy): Eukaryota > Viridiplantae > Streptophyta > Magnoliopsida > Lamiales > Plantaginaceae > Plantago > Plantago lanceolata. The sequence continues at coordinate 2,161 of JAQRGC012310113.1, read as the reverse complement.
AGCTCATTATTAGACACTGCCATGACATGAAAGAAGTTCCCGCTGAAATTGGAGAAATTGATACTCTACAGCAGTTGGTTTTGGGAGTTTTCAACCCAGACGACGACAACAGCCTTACAGAATCAGTGAAGAGGATAGCAGAGGAACAGCAGAGGTGTGGTAATCATTTGCTCCAAGTTCTCATTAAAGATATGAGAGAGTAGAAGTGTAGAACCATATATGTTTGTGTAAATTTTCCTTTCTGAAATCACATTTATGCAACATCTTCAATTCAATCAAAACTGCTTATGATTTGATTATCCAGCTTTAGCGAACATCGCATGTGAGACGCTACCAGGCATATGAAGCCACGAAACCAGTATAACAAGGAATTTCAACTACATTGTCACTTGTCACAGCATGAGCAAATGAGATCTAAGAAACTGGTGAAGCCTTGTAGCAGAATCTACATGGAAAATAAACATTCGACGAATCTTGTAGCAGTTGCAAGATCAGTTGCCAGAGGTGCAGCAAGCATTTCATTTTACTCCATTCTTAAGAACATATGGTTACGTGAGGGTGTTTATGCTCAAAGCGAAAGATCAAATGGTTTACACCGGAAAGCATGTAAGTTTTACCTTATAGTACTGAAACAAAAAACACAAGCTGAGAGCTTTCCGAACATTAACTTTAGGCAATATGATAGCAAAAACCACTCCTTTTTTCAGGTTTATAACTGCTCAAACCAAACACCAAGGTCATGGATTTGGATCCATGCCACATGCAGCAAATTTTCAATAAAAGTTAGACTAGGCTACCAAAAATATCAAAATTTATTCATGATTTTATTCAATGCAACCAGTCAGCAAACTTAGAATGTACAGTTTAACTCTCTAAATTATTCAACATTAACTAAAACTGGTAAGGTAAGTTCATGTTCGGAGATTGTGTACTCGACCTCCATCTATTAGTTTCGAAAGCGCATCCTTAACTTCTTCCAGTGTTTCAACATGGCCTCCTTTATCAAATGAAATCCTTTGAATATTAAACTGGAAAAACACAAACATAGAGTTAGAAATGAACCTGAAAATATAACCCAAAATTGATAGATATGTAAGGTGGTTAAAAACCTCAGCGCCTTGGCGTACGCGTATATCGACCCCCCTGCTGTCTATCGATATAACAGCAGCGTCATCTACCTCAATTTCCTTTGACATAAGCTCCTTGAGAGGCTTGGAGAATATTGTATTTAGTTCCTGCAAGTGAAAATGAATAATAGAGAATTATCAAAGAGCTTCTGTCCAGGTAAGGGAGAAAAACATAAAGTAAAAATTATACAATGGAAGGGGACAAAACTTATAGTTTCCTGTGAAATTCTTGGAAGAAACCAGTTTTTTTGTAAAGTACGAAAATCAAATCATCATCCACCGAAGTGTTTGGGCATTCCCCTAATTTACACTATTGTGTAATCGGTTTTATTTACTTGTTCAAGTTTCATAGAAATTTATTAACAATATATATAAATCATCATCCAACATATATATCTACATACATGACAACAGAGTATATAATAATAGTAGAAAATATATGAACATACACTGTATACCTTAAGGCCCTGTTCACCCCCATCAACTGCAATCTTGTCGGGTTCAATGGCTTCATATTCTTTAACATCAACCCAAGCAACAGTACCAAAGCCTCCAACGAAATATATATCACTGTAACAAAAATGTACTCTATAAGAAAACATAATGCACGGATACGGTAGGTGTGACCTGATCGATTTTTAGATATTCCTTGAGTTAAATATTTCCATATGGAAGACTGACGAACTAACCTTATATTATGCATCCGAAAGTAGTAAGAATTCCCCCACTGCTGGGTAGGTCCTTGGTGATGTTTCGATATATATTGTTTATGAGCCCACTCCTGATCAAGTTAAGCACAGTTAGCAATATCAGAAAATATGTACTCCAGCTCACTAATTCAAAGTTAAGTAGCCAGCTCTATAATGATATACATACAGTTAATCACATCCAATACCATCACCTAAAAAATGACAACATATTTGACATAAAGAGGCCAAAAGTGAAAATGTTATGTTCATGAAACTTTTTTCTACATGGAGCATAGAATAAACAGATGGTGGTTGGTGGTGATATGTTTTGGAACTATCTAATGT
>JAQRGC012310097.1:0-12445 GCA_028659135.1 Plantago lanceolata | reverse complement strand
ATTAATAGAAATAGGTGCTTTTCTGTCTATCTGATAAATAGAAATTTCAAATAGTTGTTTTTCTGTTTTTGACTCCTGTTTTTCTGTTTTTGACTCGCCTGCCTATATTCACGTAGTTAAGCATAAAAATAGGTGAACAGCGTCTATTATTTGTTGTTAGGTTTTGATTTGTGTACTGGTATATATGTCAATTCATAATCCAAAGAGAAGAGCTGGAACCCTTTCCACTGCCTTAACGGAACGCTCAAAATCTCAGGCGACCAGACATTGGAAGAGGAGTTCTTGAGTTCTTGCCGGGTCGCCGAAGAGAAGAGCTGCAGTTGCCTCAACTGAGTTGGTTTTGTAGAGAACTTTTGCTTTCTTGATCATGCAAGGAGGAGCCAACTATGATGTTGATTCTGAATCTGGAACTGGAAGCTTTGGCCCCTCAATAGACTCTTCTTCTTGTGATCAACCCATTGATCCTCAACCCGAGCCTTCATGGCCTCAGACTTTCGCGTGCGTAATTAATTCAATCCTGCAAACTTTATATTCAAATAGGATTAGAAACTACTGAGGATTTGTAATTTGTTCTCTTCGTCTGTTCAATTCTGTAGCTAGTTAGTAGTGCAATTCTGTTCAGTTCAGTTCTGACCAGTTATCTTCAGACGGAGAGAACAGATCCTTACATTATCATATATCCAGAATTACAGATGCAATAGAGATGATTTTGTTAACTTGTCTTTTTGCTGAATTGTACAGGCCATCTATGCATCACTATGCATGTAGTGTATCCCCTTCGCCTTCGAACCCTAGCTTCTTAAGAAGAGGCAGCTCACACGTCTTGCCGGTTGACAGGAATTCAGTGCTGTCAACTGAGGAGCCTTCGTTGGCCGAGCCCCTCCTTGACACAGCAATTATAAGCTCATGCAATGAAATTTTACCTACTTCTAGTGGTTCTGCAGTAACGATTAGCGGATTGTCAACGACACAAAAGTGTACATATTCCCAGTCACTTTTTAATGGTACACACTTGTGACTTATATTCAGCAAGCTAACTTATTGCTTTGCCAGGGAAGAATATATACGAATTTTTTCCATGTTTCTCTTTTCTTGCAGCGATTAATGCCCTGTGTGGCATAGGGATCCTTTCGACTCCATATGCAATCAAAGAGGGAGGATGGTTGAGTATCGTGCTGTTGTTTTTTTTCGGAATGATTACATGCTATACCGGGATCTTACTCAGGAAATGTCTAGACAGTTCCTCTAGCATTCACACATATCCTGATATTGGAAAAGCTACCTATGGCATAATTGGTCGAATATTTACGTCTGTAAGTATGAACCAAGCAAGCATTAAGTGTTGTGAAATTTTGATTTAACGAAAAGTTTTCGTGGACTAATTCGTTGATTCTTGAAATTGCAGATAATACTGTACATGGAGCTGTATGTAAGTATAATTGCATTTCATGCTTTTATATCTTTCTTTGTTTATTTTTCACCTTTTCTTTTTTACGAAAAAAACTAAAGTCTGGAATTATCTCATGTAGTTTTCATGCGTGGCGTTGGTGATCATGATGAGTGATAACTCGTCCAGTTTCTTCCCAAACGCTGAATTGGATATTATCGGGTTTCATCTCAATTCATATCAGATTTGCGCCATTGTTTCTGCCCTTGCTATTCTCCCAACAGTTTTGCTCCCGAATCTCAGATGGTTGTCGTACATTTCAGGTTCATCATTAGTAACTTTTGTAAGTTTGCATCGACTAAAATGAGTAACTCCAAGTGTAACATATCTGTTATATCTGCATCATTTCTTTTTCCAGTTGGTGGAGTAATTTCTTTGGTCCTTGTGGTGTTGTGCTTGTTGTGGGTTTGGGTAGCTGGTGAAGTCGGTTTCCATCCCACTGGTAAAGCATTAAACTTGCCGAGCTTACCTATCACAGTCGGTATATACAGTTACTGCTATGGAAGTCATTCTGTTTTTCCAAATATTTATACCTCCATGGAAGATCCTTCACGATTTCCTTCCGTTCTAGCTATAAGGTAACACAAACACACCTCTCGTACGAGCAAATTAATACTCTGATCAAGTGTTTGGTCGAGTTTCTTTTTCTTACGAGCATGTTTGTATGTTTATGCAGCTTTACTGTTGCGGCGTTAGTATATTCTGGTATAGGAGCATGTGGTTTCTTAATATTTGGTGACGCCATAAAGGCCCAGTTCACATTAAATATGCCAAAAGAGTCGTTTGCTTCGCACATTGCAGGATGGACTGCGGTAAGAGGGAGAATCTTTTTGTGTTTCACTAAGTGATCAAAGTCCATATTTTCATGTTCCAACTGAATGTTACCTGTTTTTACAGGTCGCAACCCCTCTTACGAAGTTTGCTTTGTCGATCACACCTGTTGCACTAGCTATAGAAGAATTGTTACCTTCGAGCTACAGGTCTCGAAAAATGTCTATTCTCATCAGAGTTGCCTTGTTGTTCTCGACACTAGTCTTGGCATTGACAGTTCCGAATTTCGGTAAGCCATTCTAACTTCTCTTCGTCAAAACTTAGTTTCTGCTAATGTGACTAAGGTTTTCTCTACTTCACAAACTGCAGGATCTGTGACGGCATTTATTGGATCCTTCCTTGTAATGCTTGTTGTAAGTCACCAAACACTTCTTCGCAGCGTGATTCTCTAGTTTTCTTTATCAAATTAACGCGTACAACTTTTTGTGTGTAACAGTCTGTTATCCTGCCATGTGTCTGTTACATGAAGTTACGCGGACAGAACCTAAAGAAACGGGAGGTAAATCCAATCTCAGTACTCATTCAGTTTTTCGTTTATTTCTATGTCCAACTTCGACTAATTCAACTATCCATTTTCTTTCAGAATGTAACTTGCACATTCATAATCATTTTTGGAGTTATCAGCGCTATTGTTGGCACGTACTCATCACTCTCAAGTACGGCCGGTTAATCATAAGCACTCAGGAACGAAGGTATGAGTGTCCGATATCAGAACAGTTGGTGCTAATGAAGGTACAGAGAACATGCGCAGCTAGCAAAACATATCAAAGCAGCTTCATCAAGGAGAGCCAATTCAAGTCATGTAAATCAAATTATGCTACTGTCTGCGGCTCTGCGCGCATAGTATTATTGCATTGTTCGTTTTTCTATATTTTTTTGCAGCATAGAACTTTCTCAGAACATATGCAAGGGATCTGATCTGGATATTTCCAACGATTACTATTTCTGCGTTTTTGTTTTTCAGAATTTCGCCCGTTCTAAATTTTATTTTTTGGCTCCGCGTCTATTCTAGTGACAGCATATAGCTGAACTAACAGAACCATGCTTTGAGTTTCATCCATGCATGCAAGATTGCAATCTAAAGAAACAGATTTGGATAGAAAATTCATTTTGATCTTACTTTGCTGGGGAGGTAATATAAGTCCCAGAAAACATGTAACTATTGAATAAAAATTGGTCCTACAGAAACATAAATGGATTAAACCCAAAGTCTGAGTATGACAACTCCATAGCCACCAAATTGAGCTTCTCAACTACTTACTATGTGTCATTCTTGATACCATAAAACATGTTTGGCCTAGACAGTTACATCAAAATTAAACACCAGTGGCCAAATGTCAAAGTAGGCACACATCACAGATACACGAATTCGAGACCCTGATTAAGCTAAGCGTAGTCGGAAGGTATACACTACACTACATAGCAATAATGATCCATAAAGACTAAAGTTGTACATCATGTAACAGAAAGAAGTACTTCAACAACTACAAACAGTGACATGTATGACTAAAAGAACCTTCCCAGATAGTTGGTTTGATAATCTGTCATTAGGCATATAAAGTTGATCGAAACTCGAATTAAATACTACTCGTATGAAGATTACTGTGGGGGGTTGGTCAATTTAGCCTTGTTCTGTTTGCTTAAAAAATTACTAACAACATTCTACAGGGAAAATCTAATGCTATGACAGCAATATAGAAGCTAGCCAGAAACAGAACTAGATTGTCTTTAACAGCACTCTAATGTTGTTATCCAACAACAGTAGGGTACTAGAAAAAGAAAAACATTTACCACATTTTGCTATTTGTGTCTTTAAATAATTTAACATTTCATTACCTAATCAACCAAACAATCCCTATAAAATCCCTTGTATTTGCTCTATCAACACCACAACAAACCAAGAGTCTGAGCTGTTCACTCATCTACCTTCTGCATCTGGAAAACACAGGAAAGAATGGGTGCCTCTCAGTTACTGGTTTCGATTGGAATCTTTGTGGCGTTCATCGCGTTGTCTGCAGTTCCTCATCCTGCTCTAGCAGAAACCAGGCATTATGACTTCAACGTGTGTTATTTATTAAGCACGTATACTTGTTTGCTTATATCGTTTTCCTACAATTAACCAGTTTCATAACCCAATTTTCCTTTCTCGAATTTCTGCAGATTAAGCTGCAAAATGTGACAAGATTATGCCACACGAAAAGTATAGTGACTGTAAACGGGAAATTCCCTGGACCTCGTATTGTAGCAAGAGAGGGTGATCGTCTCCTTATTAAAGTGACGAACCATGTCTCCAACAATATTACTATCCACTGGTATATACATATATATAATCCTATTATGATCAGCTAGTTACTTAAATATAAGTAATTCCAGATAGGTGCTAAATGTAACAATGTTGATATTACAGGCATGGGATCAGACAACTTCGCAGCGGATGGGCAGATGGACCAGCATACGTGGCTCAGTGCCCGATACAGACAGGGCAGAGCTATGTGTACAATTACACCATTACTGGCCAACGTGGAACTCTTTTCTGGCATGCGCATATATCCTGGCTAAGGGCGACTGTTTATGGTCCTATAATAATCCTCCCGAAGAAGAATGTGCCTTATCCGTTCGTAAAACCTTACAAGGAAGTCCCAATTGTATTTGGTGAGCATTCAATTTCATCAGCACCTTGGTGAAGTACTGTGGCAAGATTTAATCACTCACAATTTCATTATCATTTTATTTGCAGGAGAATGGTTCAATGCGGATACCGAAGCAATAGTCAACGAAGCTACACGAACAGGTGGAGGTCCAAATGTATCTGATGCCTATACGATTAATGGACTTCCCGGACCTCTTTATAACTGTTCCGCGAAAGGTACAACTTACATTTCTTGCCTGATCAAAGTTTCTCACACAAAAAATCAACATCGTGTTTGCTTAATTTCATTTTGGTGTTTTGGTGACAGATACATTTAAACTGAGGGTGAAGCCAGGAAAGACGTATATGCTCCGTATGATCAACGCTGCTCTTAATGACGAGCTTTTCTTCAGCGTTGCCAACCACACCCTCACTGTAGTCGACGTTGATGCAATCTATGTCAAGCCTTTCCAAACCAACACTATCCTGATCGCCCCTGGACAAACCTCCAACGTTCTTCTAAAAACAAAGCCAATATTTCCAGGTGCCACATTCTTCATGACTGCCCGACCATACGTTACAGGGCAGGGCACGTTCGACAATTCAACTGTTGCCGGTATCCTAGAATACGAATCTCCACCATCATACACTGTCTCCTCCATGAAAAAACTACCTCTTTACAAACCAACCCTCCCACCTCTAAACGATACCTCATTCGCCTTCAATTTCACGCAAAAGCTACGCAGCTTAGCTAGTACCAAGTTCCCTGCCAATGTTCCACAGACAGTTGACAAACACTTCTTTTTCACAGTAGGATTAGGAACAAAGCCTTGTGACCTCAAAAACAACCAAACCTGCCAAGGGCCTAATGGTACGAAATTTGCTGCATCAATCAGCAACATATCCTTCATTATGCCCACAACTGCTCTGCTCCAGGCTCATTACACTGGCCAGTCCAGTGGAGTTTACAGCCCAAAATTTCCATTCAGTCCTTCCAAATGGTTTAACTACACCGGAACCCCTCCGAACAACACTATGGTCGGAAATGGGACAAAACTCATGGTTTTGAATTACAACACTAGTGTGGAACTAGTCATGCAGGACACTAGCATTCTTGGGGCAGAGAGCCATCCTCTGCATCTGCATGGATTTAACTTCTTCGTCGTTGGGCAAGGATTCGGGAACTATGACCCAAACAACGACCCGAAAAAGTTCAATCTTGTGGACCCGGTCGAAAGAAACACTGTTGGCGTGCCTTCTGGTGGATGGGTTGCAATCCGGTTCTTGGCTGACAATCCAGGTGAGTAAAACCCTGCAATTTCATGTCGATTTCATGCATCCGTTGTCATTTAACAAAACAATCTCAAATTTTCGCTTGGATCAGGCGTATGGTTCATGCATTGTCATCTGGAAGTCCATACGACGTGGGGTTTGAAGATGGCGTGGCTCGTGTTGGACGGGAAACTTCCTAACCAAAAGCTTCTTCCTCCACCAGCTGATCTTCCAAAATGCTGAGAATCTAAGATCACATTGCTGAGTTTTTTCTGTGTTTGTTGTATTCTTTGGCTTGGTTTTGTAATCTAACAGAGTGAGCTGGCTGGATTTTCTATCCCAGTTTTGCAGCAGTAACTTTGTCAGTGTTTACTTCACCTCAATTCAATTGTAATGATCCATTTCATTTATAAACTGTACACAATTCCCCTTGCATACGCGTGTCAGACACTCGAATATGAGTATGGTATATCCGTATATATGATCCGAGCTGGGATTTTTACAAGAACACGCCCTCTCAATTAATGTCACTCCAATGCATCTAAAATTGAAAATTCATTCAGTAATCAATTAATCATACAAGATTTGTTCAATAAAAAATATTTATGATTCAAACTATTTACAGACCAAAAAAATTTACACGACAACGGTTAAAATGAGAAATTACAGCAGTATATCTATGCTGCACAGTAATTAGAACAAAAACCGTAAGGTAATTTGTAGTAGTAAAGATTAATTCTAGATCTTTCACCTAAAATTAGGGATAGTATAAACCCTAGAAGACTGATTTGGGGCTGAATTTGTAATTTTGACTTTCAAACTGTTCGGTCAACTAAGTCTGGTGTACGTGCTCCATCATCTTCTAACTTTTGACTTTGGTTTCGTTGGTCCAACAACTTTTTTCTCTTTTTGCAATTTAGCCCATTTCTTTTATGTAATTCTTGATAGGGGCGGTTACGCAAAACACAAGCAAACCCGTCCCGCCCCGCCTGAGATAATCAATAGAACCAGGTAAGATATTTTGTCCCACCTTAGTACCTTACGGACCATTTCTAAAGTTTTCCAGTGTAAAATTCGAATAATATATAACATGAGTGAGAGACAATAAAGTAGGACACCATATTTAATAAAAAAAAATGGGCACGAGTAGAGCCTTGCTCTCTCCGCTCATAAGTCATACCCACCCCATCATCGTAACAATTCTGTCCGAAGAGATGACCGAGGAAACTAACGAAGGCCTTAGATAAATACGAGTCGTTCGATACGAGTCATACGGTTGTAGTGTGAGTCACACAGGTCCGTGTGACTGTCCTAGGTGTGACTGAAGTTGAGTTTAGCAATTGACGTTATTCAAGCATGCTTTGCTTTTCAACTTTCATACATGCATGAAAAGTGTAATTTCAACGTAAGACGAGAAGATTCGGTTTGATGATCGATCTTTCTTTCTTTGCTGGGGAGCAAATACAAGTCCAAAAATAATACTACTATATACTCATATTTCAACAAATTAAATGGTCCTACGTACAAATATGTACATTTTTCTTGCTTCAATGTTGAAAAATTTAGATTTAACCCAAAGCATGACAACTCCATACCCACCAAATTGAGCTTCTCATCTCAATCTCTTACCCATCGTTTACGTGTTTGCATTCAATCCATAAACATGTTTGGTTCACATACTAGTTTTCCTCTAGAAGTTGTAAAAATCACCTTGATGTTGAGAATAGCGTAGAACGGAGTAACATATCCCCCTCACGTGTACACGTGTACAAGCAAATAGTGAATTTAGGGATCGGATCAAATCAAGATTTAACATTGGTTAAGCAGTCAATGACTCATACCATATAAAAATAAGTCCAACTACATATTAAAAGGCCTTGCTAGAGTAAAAGATTATCAAATACGTCTACTTAATTATTACTCCAACCGTCTACTATCATTTATAAGATTTTTAGTTCAGTTCAGTTTCAATAAGTTCAATTCATTTTAACTTTAGTTCAGTTTAAAGAATTTTATACGAATTTAATGCAAATTAAATGGTGTAGGTAAGTAGCTAAGTGGCATATTGGTATGAATGTGACCAGAAAGCCTATGTGGAATATGGACAACTGCACAAGAATGGAAAGTTTGAAGAAAATTTCAGTTTTAAATCCTTTTAGCTTAAGAAAATTACTAGTTTACTACTGATACACTTGTGAGCTGTGACAGCAATATTAGTGAAAACTGAGAACATATATGTCTTTGGCAATACTCTAATGGTGTTTTCCAACCACTGTATAGGTACTGGAAAAGCTACAGTTTTCTACAACAAATTGCATTTTACTACATGATCACCTAATCAAATCGAACAACCCCTATAAAATCCCCAATGCATTTGCTCTAACAACACCACAACACAAACAAAACTTATCTATCTTCTCATCCCTTCATATATAAACACCTTCAGAAAGTACTGATACTGTATATCAGCAAGAAAAGATGGCTATCTCAATACAATCTGCAGCAGTTTCACTTGCGGTTTTCGGGATCTTTACGGCACTGTCCTTGCTTCCTCATCATGCTCTAGCAGCAACTAGGCACTATGAATTCAACGTATGTTCGTAACTTCCGTATAAGTTTTCTTGCTTTAAACTCATGTATCGCGTTTTCACGTTTTGTTCAACTTGTTGCAGATTAAGATGCAGAAGGTGACGCGGTTATGCCACACGAAAAGCATAGTCACTGTGAACGGGCAGTTTCCTGGACCTCGTATTGTAGCAAGGGAGGGCGATCGCTTACTTATAAAAGTGACGAACCATGTTTCCAATAATATAACTATTCACTGGCATGGAATCAGACAGCTACGCAGTGGATGGGCGGATGGGCCTGCATATATAGCGCAGTGTCCGATACAAACTGGACAGAGCTACGTGTATAATTACACGGTGGTTGGCCAGCGGGGAACGCTTTTCTGGCATGCACATATTTCCTGGTTAAGGTCGACTCTTTATGGCCCCATAATCATCCTCCCGAAAGAGAATGTGCCTTACCCTTTCGTAAAACCTTACAAGGAAGTTCCAGTCGTATTTGGTAAGTGATCAAGTGTGATTTCTTAACACTTTCTAGGCGAAACAGTATGACTAATATCATCTGTATTCTCAGGAGAATGGTTCAATGGGGATACTGAAGCTATAATCACCCAAGCTTTGCAAACAGGTGGAGGGCCGAACGTATCTGATGCCTATACGATCAATGGACTTCCAGGGCCGCTGTATAATTGTTCAGCCAAAGGTAAATGGTTCACCATTCAATTATTTATGTAAAGCTGATACGAACCTGGAGATCGAAACATGTAAGATGCATGAAATTATTCAATTAACACATACGTACTTATGTACAGATACATTCAAGCTGAGAGTTAAGCCCGGAAAGACTTATCTCCTTCGTATGATCAATGCTGCACTCAATGACGAGCTTTTCTTTAGTATCGCCAACCACACTCTCACAGTCGTGGACGTTGATGCACTCTATGTCAAGCCATTTGAAACCGACACGATTCTAATCAGCCCAGGACAAACCTCAAACATTCTTCTAAAGACAAAACCAAGTTTCCCAGGTGCCACATTCCTCATGACGGCTCGACCATATGCTACAGGGCAGGGCACGTTCGACAATTCAACTGTTGCCGGAGTCTTAGAATACGAAACCCCGTTACTACACTCAGTATTCCACATGAAGAAACTACCTCTTTACAAACCAACTCTCCCAGCAATAAACGACACTGCTTTCGCTACAAAATTCGCGCAGAAGCTACGTAGCTTAGCCAGTTCTCAATATCCTGCTAATGTTCCACAGAAAGTAGACAAAAATTTCTTATTCTCAGTTGGATTAGGCACAAATCCTTGTGACCTACAAAACAATCAAACCTGCCAAGGGCCTAATGGAACCAAATTTGCAGCATCAATCAGTAACATATCCTTCATTATGCCCACAACTGCTCTGCTCCAGGCCCATTACACTGGCCAGTCCAGTGGAGTTTACAGCCCAAAATTCCCATTCAGTCCTTCCAAATGGTTTAATTACACCGGAACCCCTCCGAACAACACTATGGTCGGAAATGGAACAAAACTCATGGTTTTGAATTATAACACTAGTGTGGAACTAGTCATGCAGGACACTAGCATTCTTGGGACAGAGAGCCATCCACTGCATCTCCACGGATTTAACTTCTTCGTCGTTGGTCAAGGATTCGGGAACTATGACCCCATTAATGACCCGAAAAAATTCAATCTTGTGGACCCGGTCGAAAGAAACACTGTTGGCGTACCTCCTGGGGGATGGGTTGCAATCCGGTTCTTGGCTGACAATCCAGGTTCGTCAAAAGCATGCAATTCTACATATCTTCATGGTTTATAAGTGCATGTTCGCGAATCTAACAAATCTATCATTGCATGATTGTTATCAGGTGTATGGTTCATGCATTGTCACCTGGAAGTTCATACTAGCTGGGGTCTGAAGATGGCGTGGCTCGTGTTAGACGGAAAACTTCCTAATCAGAAGCTTCTTCCTCCACCAGCTGATCTTCCAAAATGCTGATCAACTAGGCCTATTGCTATTGACATACTATTTTGTTAATTTTTGTTGATGTAATTACTTTTTACCTTTTCTCTAACAGAGTGAGTGTACTGGTTGGACTATTGTCTATCCCAGTTTTGCAGCTTTTCTTTATTCTACAAGTCTTGATTACTGGGGAGCTATTGTATTGTTGAATGAGTTGAATAAAAAGCACACAATATATATTTTTTCTTGCATATTTGCCTAAGCCATTCACTAAATTGAAGCGCATGAAACGCTTATAAGGGCATGCAGCTGCTCCCGATTCTTACAAGAAGATACGAAACAGAAGCGTATATGCAAAGACAAACGGACTCTAACAACGTAGCAATCCATAAACAACTGAATAAGAATTTAATCTGTAACATGATAATAGAAAGGACTATACAGCAGTACAATGCAAATGTCCAGAATAAAATGAAAATGTAAAAAGGCCTGCTTAGACAGCCTAGAAACGCCAACTTGCTTCAGTCCTGGTCGAATCGAAGCCTCTTGTAAACCGGCAATCGAGATAAGTAAAACCTTTGAGCCTATAAACAGATTGTTAAAGCCTGAAACTTGAGAATTGACAGCCAACAAATTGGTGAGAGGTAGAATAGAATCACTGTTTATAATCATGTCTTCAATAACAAGTTTTTGTAATTGATTGGTTCTCACTGGGTAAACAAGTTGAAAGCCTACCAATCAGCTGCTCTAATTGATAACATGTCTCTTTCTACATCAAAATTAATTAACACAGTTAAAAAACATCTGTTAGCAATGTCTTTTACAAGTTTATTATTAGCAAAAAACAGAGAAAATAAGCTACATTTTACCTGTAATCTCTCTTTGAAATCACTCCATACAAGGTAATTAACAACCATATTAGCAGTTTAGCACTCAGGTCAACATTGAGTTTGTTATCAGACCAATCTTGTCATCATTGTTTACCAGAAGTCTTGAACTAACACAGTAACACTCTATATAAATATACATTCTTTCACCCTTGTTTTCTCAAGCAATTTTATCACATTTAGCATCTATATATCCTCATTTCTCCAACCACAAGTAAAAATGATCAGGCTGTCAAAGTTTGCGGTCTTCGCTACAGTCTTGCTGTGCTTATTCGTAGAGCTAGCTCTGTCGAAGCATTCTGGCATAACGCGACACTATAAGTTCGACGTAAGTTGCAACTTACACGTTCGGATAAGTTCGTTTATGAACTCTGTTATATAACATCTTGTATACATGCATGGCAGATAAAAATGAAAAACGTGACGCGGTTGTGCCAGACGAAGAGTATAGTCACAGTTAATGGGCAGTTTCCAGGGCCTACTCTTGCAGCAAGGGAAGGAGACAGAGTTATAGTAAAAGTTGTTAACCATGTTCAGTACAATATCTCCATTCACTGGTAAACTAGTTTACAAACAACTCAAGGTTAATTATGTTCCACATTGTAGCTTTTCTGATGTCTTCCAACATTTTGGTTGAAGGCACGGAGTCAGGCAGCTTAGGAGCGGTTGGGCAGACGGACCGGCCTACATCACCCAATGCCCGATACAGACCGGGCAGAGCTATGTGTACAATTTCACTATCATAGGCCAAAGAGGGACCTTGTTCTGGCATGCCCACATTTCATGGCTTAGAGTTACGCTCTACGGACCAATCATCATCCTCCCAAAACGCGGGGTTCC